>JAOUQX010075838.1:0-13311 GCA_028566295.1 Liobagrus marginatus
GCGAGCTGCTCGCGTACACCGTATGTTTATTTTTTCTGCTTCATTTCAATAAAATATTCCAAGATGAACACTGCTTTTGTCTCTTCTGCTCCCCTGTGCTATGGAGCTTACGCTCCGCCACGCCGACAGTCACAGCCTGATTTAAAAAAGAATAACACCGAAAAAAATAGATGCAGCTCACTGGTTAGTGGTGTTATGGAGGGCTATTTTTAAAGAGGCCCGCGGGCAACTCATGTGGTCCTTGCAGGCGAACTGGTGCTCACGGGCACCATGTTGGTGACCCCTGTTTTAAACAGTGCACGGGTTACAATAAATAGATAATCAGAATTTTTTTTGGCGGGCCTGATTAAGTCATGGCGGGCCGTGTTTGGCCCGCGGGCCTTGTAATTGACACATGTGCCCTAGATCATGACTGTGACCTCAGTTACCAAGTGTGTCATGTGAGAACACCAACACCATTTGGCGTGCTCGGCGAATAATTTGTACATGTGGTATACAATAACAATTCGAAGTATCGACAAGATTTTAACAAGTTTTTGTCAGGGATGTCTCTAGATCAGGGGTCTCCAACCTTTTTGAAACTGAGAGCCACTTCTTGGGTATTAATGCGAAGAGCTACGAGTTGGTATTCACATCTGAAATAACAAATTTGCTCAATTTACCCTTAATTATGTTATTATTTATAGTTAATGTTATTGATAATGTGAAGACACTGATCATGTTATTGATTTCTTTCAATAATTATCAGTCATGATTGAACAAGGTAGGAAACAGATAAATAGCAATATGCAACACTATTTCTATAAATCTCTGTAAGTAATTATATTTTTAAACTTACATTAATGCGAGCCTCATTTAAAAAAGAATAGCAACGCAAAATAAAGATGCAGTTCACTGGGAAGGGGTGCTATGATGGGCTATTTTTAAAACGAGCGTGTGGGCTACTCATGTGGTCCTTGCGGGCTACCTGCTGCTCGCGGGCACCATGTTGGTGACCCCTGTTCTAGATGCAACCTACCAAGGTCCATGCAACTCAGCCAAAAAGCATGTTTTTTGAGAATTTCAGAATGGGGCATAATTTTTATGATCGTTAATTATGTCATAGGTAGGAAAAAAGAATTTTGTTTGCAAGTGCATGCTTTAGTTAGTATTAAACATGTCATTTCCTGTTGCCAACTGGTGGCACTATAAATTGTAACTAAATGCTTGTATGAAGCATTTTTGATCAAATTAAGATGCATCATTCATTGGCCAATAAGGAGGTCTAACTGTTGGCAAATTTTCATGATGTAATAGAACTCCACAGAAAATTACAAATATGGCATGTTAAGTGGCATAACACACCATCCTGATGTTTATTTTCCCTTAAGACCCGTACACACCGGGATAATTATATCTGTTGGCGGGTACATGGGTTGATATTTTTGTTAAGTGGGATAGAGAGAATATGCTTTTTAATATAATTAATGTTTTGGCAGTTTTTTATGTTCTTGTAAAGCTTGTGTTTGTAAGAAAATTCGCTTTTCTGTAAAATCAATGTTAATTTGTGTGTGTGTGTGTGTGTGTGTGTGTAAGGTGTGCTGCATTGTTTTTAAAAATCAACACATTAGTAGTTAGTTTTGGCTATGTGTTCTGTCTTGTCCTGTGACTGGCTGTTCCCTCCTTTACTCTTTAGGTTCAGGTGTATCTCATTAATTTCATGGTTTCTCCCAAATTGCTTTGTGGCTTCAAATTACCCCAGCCATCAACTTCGTAAGCTGGGATATGCCGAATAAAAACATTTCACTACTTGTATGTGATAAATAAGATCTGAATTTGTATTTATGAATTTTTTTGTTGAATGTCTCATGTGTAGTAATTGTTCCATGTTGACATGTTCATGGTCAAGTTTGTTTCATGCGTTTCGCTATAATAAAGAGCTTCTTGCATATGCATCTTTGTCACAACCTCCGATTTGTGACAGCCGTGTAAGAATGAAATGATCTCGGTAAAATGCAATTTAATACAACTGTGTGTGTATTTATTCGTTTTAAAGATATACTGTATATTATACTGTACAGTGCTGTACATATACATATACATACTTTAAAGTGAATAGGTCGCGCGATTGAACCAATTTGCCACATTACTCCTTAAAAGCTGTTTAAAGACAGTTAGTGAAAACTAAGTTAAGTTTATTTACCCTCTTTCTTATAAATGATAAGCGCCGCCTATCTCACTTTAAAAAATATTTGACGCATTTCTGTTCCGACGAAATCATTTTGTGGAACATAAGAAAAATGCAAATTAATAAACATTCCACTGGCATAAAGACTAATAAATACCAGATAATTGCACGAATAAACATTAGCCGTTGCTAACTTACCAGAAACATTCATTGTTGCAGTAGTTACAGATGTGTAGCCGCGACCAAGCCTTTGAGAAATAGTATTCATGCTACCATTGAGAATGTTTTAAAACAATGTTCTTATTAACACTTACCGTTTCACGACTCCAAGCTTTATTTTTATCTGGCGTATTCTTGGATCCGTCATCATTAAAATGGTTTAGTAAGCTGAGAATCGTAAATGTGTTAAAGGAAAAAAACAAGACCTTCAAAATGCCGGACTACGCATGCGTAAAAGCAAGCTGAGGCATTCTTCTTCTTGGTTTTACCGGCCACTGGGAAAAAAGCGTAGTAAAGGCATTACCGCCACCTTGTGTGTGGAGCAAAGTGTTATATTCCGTTTTAAAACCACTTTCCTTAATAAAATTAAAGAAAACTACTATTTATTTCCCTTGCCCGCTTTACTGGAACTTTGAACAAAATACATAGCAAACACCTTTGATCTGAAGCTAGGACTGTTAAATATAAGCTCTCTTTCACCTAAAGCGCTTGTTGTTTATGAAAAAATTACAGATCAGGGGTTTAATTTGTTCTGGTTAACAGAAACATTGGTTAAACAGAATGAGTATGTAGCCTTAAATGAAGCGAGTCCGTCTGGGTTTAGTTACAAACATCAGCCTCGTCTAGCAGGCCGGGGAGGTTGCAGGTATCTACGATAATACTCTAACAGTCACACACAAACCTACAAAACAGTTCAACTCGTTTGAAATTCTGCACACACATTTATCACATGTAACCAAAAAAAACAACAAAAACACTTCCATTAATTATTATGTACAGACCCCCAGGGCCACATTCTGAATTCCTGCGTGAATTTGCAGAAAATGTAGCCATCTCTACTGATGAAGCACTAATTGTCGGAGTCTACATTCACATTGATATTTTAGAAGATCCGCTAAAGAAAGAAGTTTCTTCGGTCCTGGATTCAGTCGGAGTAACTCAATGTAGTCGGACCCCCCCATAACGGAGGGCTCACTCTCGAACTTATCTTAACGTTTGGGTTGAATGTTGAAAATTTAGAAACTTGTTCACAATCTGAACCAATTTCAGATCATTATATTGTCTCGATAAATTCTGTTATAGAAACAATGTGAGCCACATGGCGATGTGTAAGAATCAAACACATGAGCAGCGGAGAACATTTCTTCTTTTCTTTATTTAATAGTGCAGAAAGGTACACAATAACCCTCACACTTGCAACGTGGTACGTGGATATGTGATCAGTGATCCTATAAAGCTCGACACGATAACAACAGCAGAGCCGTCTTTTATTCCCGTGTCGTGATTAACTTAAGAAAATGCCGGTGTGGCTTGTTAAGTGATTATCTTTGTGTGTGTGTGTGTGTGTGTGTGTGTGTGTGTGTGTGTGTGTGTGTGCCTGAGAGAGAGAGAGAGAGGGGCCGATTTGCAGCTCAGGAGGGAGTTCGGGACCGTGACAATGCTCGGGTGCGGTTTCAGGGCTTATGGAGACGTCTACACTAGGGTCAGGATGGTATTCGGGACCGACACGGATATCGGGGTGCTCTGGAGCAGGCTGCAGGCACGTGGATAGGTGGAGGGGGCCAGCGAGAGATGGTAGGGTCATTGGGCTAGCTGGAGCAGGTAGTAGGGGCTCTGGCAGCTTTGTAACCTGGAACAGAGTCTCCAAGGTGGCTGGAGCACGTGACTGAGCTTCTGGAGTGCATCCGTGGCTGACACTGTGTCTCCGTTCAGCCTCAGGAACCACCATCCGCATCCTGGAAGATCTCAGAATGGAGATTAGCATGGTGTGTGTGTGCGCTCATACCTCCATGGCACTAATTTGGTTCGGTCAGGTTCGCTCAAACCGAACCAAAAGAGCACGCAGAGATCCTCCTTAGACACCCCTTAGGAGAGCGGCGCCACCTCCAGGAACTCTACGATGTAGGCCTCAGTCCCGTGCTCTCCCTGCGTCAGGCATGCCAGGCGCTCCAGCGCTTGTTCCTGTAGCATATCGGGATGATCATGGATGTGGACGTCACATGGCTCGGGACGTCACATGGATCGGGACGTCACATGGCAGTGACGGTGACTCATCACTCGGCTCGACAGGCGCGTACAGGTTCTCTGTGTTGTTCTGTGCCTCACATCGAGCGTAGAAGTTGTTAAGCGAATCTGGGAGGGAGGCATCGCTGTCAGAGACAGGTGAAGTTGTCTTGTAGTTAGTGATCGCCACCACATGCACTGTGTGTCTCTGCTGCCGTGAAAGTAGCTGTGGATTTTCTGTGTGTGCGCACTTCGCCTTCCTGATGGCTCGGAATGGTTCATCTCTTGCTGTTTTTAGGGCCGTCTTGTCCACGGCGAAGAAGACCATATCTCCTCCCAATGACCAGGTGCTTTGTCTAGGTTTGTTTTGCAGTTTGAATATCGTCCAAACCGCTCTACAGACAACGTCATCACCACGACACTACATCTGGCCCTCACCCACCTGGACAATAAAGACTCATATGTATGCTCATACGAACACCTATGCTGTGCACTCGTATGCTGCAGTGTCGGAACACCTCCATCTGTCACTGGATCCTGGATTTCCTGACTGGGAGGCCGCAGTCAGTCCAGATCGGGAACAGCACCTCTAGCATCACCACACTGAGCACGGGATCCCCACAAGGCTGTGTTCTCTGCCCCCTGCTGTTCACACTGCTGACTCACGACTGTGCAGCGATGCACAGCTCGAATCACATTAAGTTAGCTGAAGACACAATCATTGTGGGTCTCATCAGCAAAAACGAGGAGTCAGCATAGAGAGAGGAGGTGAAACCACTAACTGCCTGGTGCGGAGCAAAAAACTTGTCTCTGAATGTAGACAAAACCAAGAAGTTTGTTGTTGACTTCAGAAGAGCACAGAGCAACCACTCTCCCCTGAACATCGACGGATAACATGGAGATCATTAAGAGCTCCAAGTTCCTTGTTGTTCATCTAGTTGTTCAACCTCCTCTGGTCATTCAACACCTGCTCAATCAGCAAGAAACCCAGCAGCGTCTCTACTTCCTATGAAAGCTGAGGAATGCGCATCTCCCTCCGCCCAGTCTAACCACGTTCTACAGAGGGACCACTGAGAGCATCCTGAGCAGCTGCATCACTGTCTGGTTTGGGAAATGCACCGTATCAGCCCGCAAGGCCAGTAAGACCGCAAAATGCAGTCAGATGAAAGGCTCAAATGGTTATGAAGGCCAGTCCAGCAATGAAAACCCGAAACTAGAATAGTTTTAAAGAAAAATCATCAAGGACAAGGGTAAGATTTACAGGGAAGAGAGAGAAGCCACCTGGGTGGAAAGACCATATATGGACAACGAAAACTAGACTTAAGTAAAACTAATTGTTAAGAAAAAGTGGCCAAAACCAATTTAACCTGTTTTTAACCCTCTGAGGTCCTAGAGCTTTTTGGGGCCTGTGAGATGTTTTGAAATGCCCTAACATTCGTGTTTATTTGAGCTTCTTATGACACGCTATTAGCCAACTACACTATTATTTTATTTGTATTCAGCACTTGCTAAGCTAAAATAATATGTGAGCAAAATGGATGTACATGTTTACATTTCATAGGAAAAAAATATTATGCACGTTTAGTAAATTTTGCAACAAAAAAAGTTTAGTGAAATAAGGCCATAAAACCTGTTTTGAATAGTTTGTAATAAAATATTTTAGTAATCAGTCATGTAAGCCTGAATGTTTACTTCAAAATGATGTGAAAACTATTCTAACCACTCATTCACAAACAACAACATAATGAACACATTTTACATTTTTACATTTACATTTTATAAGTGACTGTCACTGTGACTGCTGTATACGTGGGGATATTAAAGTCATGAATATTTATGTGATTCACTTGTCGGCACCAAACGCTAACTTTGGACCGGCATACTCGTTCTAGTGGTAACTGCCAAACACCTAAAATCTTACTCACTTTGTTCTATCTGTCTTAAAGGCTAAAGTCTCTGCAACTGCATAAAAGCCCGTTGAAAAAACTGAAGACGAGTTGACCACCTTGTTGAGGAAGAGCAAAAACCAAGTTTTATTGCAAAAATCCAAAGTCAAAATCATTTGAAAGCTCTCAAAGGATCAAAACCCAAGGATGCAATCTGTTTAAGCTACCCTACCCGACCTAGCTCCATCTCCAACAGCAAGATGAACTTCCTTCTGCTCTCCGTGCTTCAGCTTATATACTTTAGCTCTCCACCCTTTTTTCCCATCTGACCTTCCTGGCTGCTGCTGGCACTCTGGTCTACATTCCTATTGACTCTGTTTGTGGCCCTAGTTGTGGTTCTGGCTCCATCTGTTCTAATCATTCTCAACCTTCCACTTCTCCTGCTACCTCCATTTCTAGACCTGCTTCAGTGGAGCTATCCTCTCTCCGTTTGAAATCTCCTTGCCCTACTCGCTCTGTTACTTTTCCACCTTTCCCTGTTCGTCCTTCCACACCCTTTTATCCTTCTGCCCACCGGCATCTGGTCTTTTCTCCTGCCTTTTACGCTCCTACTTCACCTTTGCTCAGCCTTCTCCTGCTTGTGGATCTACTTCTCAGGGTCTCTCACCGGGGATCCCTACTAGTTCTCCTTCATCGCGTGGTTCTTCTCCTGAACCTTCATTTTCTGACTGTTTTCTCTCTTCTGTCTATCACGGACATCCAGATGCTGGTTCTCCTAACTTGTCAGACTAGTAGTGGGGCTTCTTTTCCTTAATAAATTCCCATGTTATCCTGTCCTGTGTGTGGTGTGGTTCCTTTCCTTATTTTTATGTGGGTTATTAGCAATTACACACATAACACAACACACTCTTATGACTTGGATCAGTTGTACATTGTATTCTACAATCACTTTCACTTGCGTAAATATATCTATTGATTATATATGTGTCATACATATATGTCTATCGGTTATATATTTCTACTTTTAATCATTTATACACAGGTTATGTAAGGTGCACAGTCAATAAAGAGATTAGGATCCAATGCAGTGCCGTTTATTGTACAACGTGAAACAGTGAGACAATAACAAACATGGTAGGCTGTGGAGGTGGTGCGCAGGAGGTGCAGGTAGGGCTTGGTGCAGGCGTGGCTGGGCTGTGAGGGCTTCTTGGCTGTGAGCTGTGAAACAGGAGCTGTGGGGGTTGTTAGCAGTCTTTCTGTAATCACAAGGAAAACACACAATTACCGGCTTGGTACGTTTGTAGTGGCAAACAATACTTTGCGACGTCCCTAGTGGTCGCGCTCTTAATATACCCCGTGACCCGGAAATGGAATCGTCGCGGTTGCGCCGGCACCCGTCAGTGACGTCAAGGTGAACCGGAAGCGCTAGTACTCCGGTGAAGAAGGGCGTGGCGTTACAGTTCCCCCCCTTTAGGCCCCCCCTTAGGAGCCCCTCTTCTCGGCCTCCCCCTCGGCCGGGGTGTTGGGCGATCGGGGTGTCGCTGATGGAAGTCCATGATCAAGGAAGGGTCGAGGAGGTGGTCGCGGTTGACCCATGCCTGCTCCTCTGGTCCGTACCCCTCCCAATTGATAAGATATTGCAGGCGCCCCTTGTACCTGCGTGAGTCCAGGATCTGTCGCACAAGATACGCTGGTTCCCCCTCCACTTCCAGGGGGGGGTGGCCCCTCCGTGTTCTCCTTCGCTGGGGCCGGTCCGTGAGCCGGTTTGAGTAATGACACGTGGAACACTGGGGACATACGAGATTCTGGCGGTAACTGCAGCTTATATGACACAGTATTGACCTGTTGAAGCACCTTGAAGGGCCCCACGTACCTTGAACTTAGTTTTTTGCATGGCTGTTGTAGACGTAGATTCTTGGCTGAAAGGTAGACCCACTGTCCGGGCTGGTAATCGGGGTGGGGGACGCCGCCGGTCGGCGTGAAGTTTCTGGTGCCGTATGGCCCTCCCCAGGTGTGTGTGTGCCCCTGCCCAGGTGTGTTCGCTCTGGCGGATCCAATGGTCCACTGCTGGTACCTGCGATGGTTCCCCTGACCACGGGAACAGGGGCGGTTGGTAGCCCAGGGTGCATTGGAAGGGGGTCAATCCTGTGGAGGTGTGCACAAGAGAGTTCTGAGCGTATTCCGCCCAAGGTACGTACGTGCTCCATTCCTTCTGGTCCTGGTGACAGTAGGTGCGCAGGTAGCGTCTTAGCTCTTGGTTCAGCCGTTCCACCTGTCCGTTGGCCTGTGGGTGGTAAGCAGATGTCAAACTCACATTTATATTCAGTCTTTTACAAAAGGCCTGGAGGTGAACTGTGGCCCCCTGTCGGTCACTATATCTTCGGGCAGGCCATAATGCCTAAATACTTGTGAAAACAGTACCTGAGCTGCTTCCCACGCTGAGGGAAGACCTTTCAAGGGGATGAGTCTGCATGCTTTTGAGAACCTATCCTTGATGACCATGATTGCTGTATGGCCCTGGGAGGGGGGAGGTCGGTCATGAAGTCTACTGATATGTGGGACCAAGGTCTTTGGGGTATGGGTAGAGGCTCCAGAAGGCCGGCCGGGGGTTGCCATGGTGATCTTGATTGCGCGTAGCGGTGGCAAGCTGCTACGAAGGCTCATGTGTCTTTGGCAAGAGACGGCCACCAGAAGGCTCGGCGGACCAGTGTGATGGTTCTGTTTTCCCCTGGGTGCACTGTGGCTGAAGAGTTGTGTACCCATTCCAGTATTCGTTGGCGTAGCGTGGTGGGGACGTATGTTCGGTCTGCCGGGCAATGGGCGGGGGCTGGTTCTGTTTGTTGTGCTCCCGGATATTGTACATGGGCTGCCAGCACACTGGGGCTATGATCTTGGCGGCTGGTACTGTGCTGTGGGGCTTGGGGCACGTCCCCCGGTTCGTGTATGCGTGACAAGGCGTCGGCTTGGACATTCTATGGGCCGGGCCGGTAAGTTGTCATGAAGTGAAATCTTGTGAAAAATAACGCCCATCGTGCTTGTCGGGCGTTCCGCCGTGTCGCCTTCTGTATTGCTTCGAGGTTGCGGTGGTCCGTGATCACTTGGAATGGATGGTGCGCCCCCTCCAGCCAGTGTCGCCACTCTTCTAAGGCGACCTTGATTGCTAGTAATTCCTTGTTTCCCACGTCATAGTTTTTCTGTGCTGGGGTGAGTTTTTTGGAGAGGAAGGCGCAGGGGTGGAGTCTAGGAGGGTCGTCTCCATACTGGGATAGGACGGCCCCTATGCCGCCGTCTGAGGCGTCGGCCTCTACCACGAAGGGTCGCTGTGGGTCAGGGTGCTTTAATATAGGTGCGGAGGTGAACCGCCTTTTCAATTTGTGGAAGGCGTGGGCTGCTGAATCTGTCCAATTCATTTTTTTGGGTTTGCCTTTGAGTAAGTCGGTGAGGGGGCGGCCACTGTACTGAAGTCCGGATGAACCGGCGGTAGAAGTTCGCGAATCCCAGGAACCTTTGTAGCTGTTTAATGGTCTTGGGTGGCAGCCAGTCGACCACCGCTTGTATCTTATCTTGGTTCATGTGTACCCCTCCTTGGCTAATGTGGTACCCCAGGAAGTCCACCTCTGTAGCATGGAATTGACATTTTTCTGCCTTGACGTACAGTTGATTCAGTAAGAGGTGCTGTAGTACCGCTCTGACGTGGCTTTTGTGTTCCTGCAAGGTTTTCAAATAAATCAGTATATCATCAATGTACACCACCACAAACCTCTGAAGCATGTCTCTGAGAACGTCATTGATGAACGCCTGGAAGGTGGCCGGGGCGTTCGCTAGACAATACGGCATAACCAAATATTCATAGTGTCCGTGTGTGGTATGGAAGGCTGTCTTCCACTCGTCCCCTTCTCTTATTCGAATTAAATTGTAGGCAGAGTGAAGGTCTAATTTCGTGAAGTAACGCCCTTCCCGGAGCTGCTCTAAAGCCGGGGGGATCAGGGGGAGGGGGTAGTGGCGCTTGACAATGATGGCATTCAACCCTGTGTAATTTATGCATGGCCGTAATCCCCCGTCCTTTTTTGCGACAAAAAAAAAACTTGAGGCGGCTGGAGACGTGGATGGGCGTATAAACCCTTGCTCTAACGCCTCCTCTACATACTTCTCCATGGCCTGAGTCTCTGCTATTGACAGGGGATACACCCGCCCCCTGTGGGGGGGGTGGACTGTGATAAGAGGTCGGTGGCACAGTCTCCTGGCCTATGAGGAGGGAGCTGCGCCGCCCTCTCCTTGCTAAATACCTGACCTAAATCTACGTAATCTAGGGGAATGTTCCTGGAGGGCTGTGGCGTGATCGTGGGTGGGAGGCGGCTATGGGTGGTTGGGCGTGGAAGTTGCTGAAGGCAGTGCCTGTGGCAGTGGGGGGACCAATGGGAAAGTTCTTTGGTATTCCATCGAAAGCATGGGTTGTGGGTTGCTAGCCAAGGGTGGCCCAGGACTATGGGGTTGGCCGGTGAGGGGACTAGGTACAGTTATATTGTTTCCACATGGAACAGCCCTATGTGTAGCACTATGGGTGTGGTTCTGTGAGTAATCCGTCCCGACCCTAGGGGGGTATTATCAAGGCCTATGAGATGCATGGGGGAACGCATTCAACTGTGGCTAGGCCTAGTGTCTGAGCTAACTTTGGGTCTATGACATTGGCAGCGGCTACTGAGTCTATTAAGGCTGCGATGAAGGGGTGCTTAACGTCCCCTCTACCCAAGCTGGTACAGTAACTTGGTGTGTAGAAATAGAAAATGAACAAAGGGAACTTACAGGGTCGTTCTTGCGGCTTTTCTTGGCCGGGCAGGCCACTGCTCCGTGTCCAGCTTTCCCGCAATAGAAGCAGAGCTGTTCCTGCTGTCGTCGTAGCCGCTCCACTGGCGTCACGCGGGCCCTCCCCAGCTGCATGGGTTCTTCGGTGGCTCCCCGGATGGTAGTACAGAAGGGCTCGCCACGAGGCGCTGAGGCCCCTGTGGTGCGGGAGCCTTGCGCACGCATCAGGTTGTCCATTTTGACTGCATGGGAGACAAACTGAGAAAAATCAAGCTCCTCACTTTTACATAGAAGTTCGCGCTGTAGCTTGGGGTCGAGGCTGTCATAAAAGAGTTCTTTGAGCGCCTTCTGATTGAAGCCGCTCCGTGGCGCTAGGGTTTGGAACTGCTGTGCATGTAGTCACACGGGTTTCCCCCCTTGTCGCAGCTTGAGGAGCTGTTTGGCGGGGTCTTGTCCCTCGGCCGTTTCATAGAACACTTCCTTCAGTAATTGGATGAAGGATCCGTAATCATCATGAGCTAGGTCGTCCTCGTCCCACACTGCAGTAGCCCACTCCAAGGCCACCCCGGTCAAATGGGAAAAAAGGAAGGCACATTTGTTTGACTCCTGCACAAACTTGTGAGGCTGGGAGCTAAAGTACAACCCCAGTTGGCGTAAGAAACCCGGGCAGCGACTGGCGGTCCCATCAAACTTATCTGGTAATGAGAGCGTGAGGTAGGGGGCTGCCTCGTCTGCTGCCATGTGGGTAGGCTGAAGTTGAGCAAAGGCCGCGGTTAGGGCTTCCACTTGGGCCTGCAGGGTGCGTATATACTCCGCTGCTGTGAGGGGGGGCGGGGAGCGTGCTCCGGCTCCTGCGGGATCCATAGTTAACGGCGAAGTATTCTGTAAGGTGCACAGTCAATAAAGAGATTAGGATCCAATGCAGTGCCATTTATTGTACAACGTGAAACAGTGACACAATAACAAACGTGGTAGGCTGTGGAGGTAGTGCGCAGGAGGTGCAGGTAGGGCTTGGTGCAGGCGTGGCTGGGCTGTGAGGGCTTCTTGGCTGTGAGCTGTGAAACAGGAGCTGTGGGGGTTGTTAGCAGTCTTTCTGTAATCACAAGGAAAACACACAATTACCGGCTTGGTACGTTTGTAGTGGCAAACAATACTTTGCGACATCCCTAGTGGTCGCGCTCTTAATATACCCCGCGGCCCGGAAGTGGAATCGTCGCGGTCGCGCCAGCACCCGGAAGTGACGTCACGGTGAACCGGAAGCGCTAGTACTCCGGTGAAGAAGGGCGTGGCGTTACAGGTTATATACAGATTTTATTTTACATTTTTTACTTACTCTATGGTTATATATTGTTTTGTGATAGCACCTAACTTTTTATCACATCCTCTTTGCCTTCCTTTTACCCTTCTTAACTTACCTCTTTCCGTTTGTGCTACTCCTAGTGTCGTATAATAATTTCTACCTTATTAGGTTTCTATTTCTTCTCCTCTCTGTCCTCCTATATTTTGCCTACACACTCCTGAGGAGACTAAAGACACTCCCCCACTATCTAATCTTCCCCCATCAAGGTGGAACGCTGTAAAGCAGCCTGAATAAACAATGAGAAGACTCAAAGATTTGTATTCTATTTTATTGTAATTGCTCTATATTTAGGGCAGAAACATATGCAAACATCTATGAACTTATAAAACGGGGAATGGAGCACATGCATCTGAAAACATTCACACATCTTTGTGCCACTCTTGAAAACAGTTTCTTTCCAACTGATGACATAAGTGAACATTGCATGCCTGACAGCTGAGCCAATGGTGTTAACAGTATTTTTCATGCATTGATCTGCAATGCACACAGAGAAAGATGGCACAAAGCGCATGCCATTTTTATTTTTTGAATAGTGAAAAGCACTACATATAATTTTTATTGTGAGTGTACACAAAAAAAGACACTTCAAAGTTTTGATTGGTGTTTAACACTTATCTGTATGATTTAAATCACGGGAGAATTTTTTCTGCCTTTTGCACTGAAAAAAAAGTGAACTCTTAGCACAGGCGATAAGGCCAACCCCAGAGTGTTAAGGGGAATCCAGAAGAATGGGCAGGAAGGGGGGGTGATGAAAACAGTATGAGGACAGGCCAGTGTCATGCCCATGGACTGTGGCCAGGTCGGCGGGTCAGAGGGTGGCATGAAGTGTGTATATGTCTGTGTGATTATCACTGTGCGCGCGCGCGCGCGTG
>JAOUQX010076070.1:0-13249 GCA_028566295.1 Liobagrus marginatus
TGTAATGCTTTAGCAATACTGTACACATATGGTCATGCTAATAAAGCTTATTGAATTGAATTGAATTGAATTGATAAAGGAGTAGCGAGATTAAACCTGTGATAGAAAAAGTAATTAGAAATGTGTGTTTTCATCGAAAAGAAACACTTTCTGCAGTATTGCTCCTTGGCCAGCCTGGCTCCTTGGTTACAACCTCCCACTAATTTGAGGAGATTAAATTGCCAGAGCTCTCTACCTTACCTCTTATCTCTGCATGCATGCACATGCATAAAAAGTTACTTAGATTGCATCTTTACCTCTTGCAGTAAAAATTGTTGAAATGCACATACATTTGCGCATCCACACATTTTGTATTTTCACACAGAGCTAATTAAGAGCTAATTGTTGCCATTACCAGATTTTGGAGTATATACTATGAGTGTCTGGATACACTAGTACCTTCTTTATTTGCCTTGAACTTTGTAAAGTTAGGAACTGGATTTGTTTGATCATAGCAGAGCTTTAGCGTGTATGGAAATGAAATGTTTCACAATCACACATTAATGTTTTTTTTTCTGACATAGCACGTCCCATGACGCATATGACCCTCACAACTCCTGTCATCATTGCACGGCCCCAGAAGCACAAGATGACAGTGGCCACATGTCTGTCAGCAAACGGAAAGCCACGTGGTTTTATTAAATGGGACACCAAGCTAAAGGGTCAAGTCTTAGTTCACGAGACCAGCAACCCCAATGGCACAGTCACCATACGGAGCAATTACGAGATTGTGCCAAGTCGTGAGAGTCATCGCCAGAAACTCACATGCATTGTCACTTACAATTCTGAGCACATCAGCGACAGTGTCATCCTTAATGTTCAGTGTAAGGACAAACCGTTTTGCTTTAAGAACCCTTTACAAGAAAAATAAATGTATAGCTACCATATACTTTCCAAATATGTGGAGTGTTTTACATTTACATTCAGTTTTTCATAACCCCAAACTTACATCAGAGGTATGCATAAGATATTTACAAAGGCAGGAAGTTTAATAAACTTTTGTGTTAGAATAGCGGCTAAGGGTAGGGTTTCTAAGGCTGAACAATTAATCGCATTTGCAATAATATCGCAATATGACAAAACGTAATTTTTTAATCGCAAAGGCGCAATTTAATCACGATTTCACAAAGTAGACTCAGAGGAAGTAACAATTTCCCACGCAGCTCTGTACTTTGACCTGTTAACGTATATACAATGGTATTTGTTAAAGTACTTAAATAAAAATGTTTATCAATTCATCCTTCACCTACTTTCACCATAACATAAGCCTACAGGAAATGATTTATTTTTTATTTTTATTTAGTTACAGGAAAACAATTGTTTGTTTAATAATAATAGTTTAATAATAGTGTGTTGGTTGTTTTTGAATAATACAGAAGGTTAAAATATAAATCTTAAAATATAATCGCATATTAAATCACAATTGCAATATTGGTATAAAAAAACAATTAGATTATTTTCCAAAATTGTTCAGCCCTAGCCCTTTCTCATGCGTATGAATTTATATTTGTTGACTGTTCTATTGAGAGAATAGCAATAGTTTGTGGAACTGTAACACAACTCATTTACAAAGCAAAAATAGTATGTGTACAGTATGTAGTCACAGTGGGATGCAAAATCTTTATTTTTAAACTTATCATTACAATTTATATTAGCAAGATCTTGACTAGTTTATGATTATATTCATATTTGCATGTCTGCTTGTTGCTTTGATAACAGCATGCACTTAAAGTGGCACTCAAGCTGACACCAAGTTTGTGTAAAACATAGAGCACAAGCAGACTTAACGTACAAAAGGATAGTAGCAATATTGACTATTGTTTCAGAACACTGTACAATGCTTTATCAATTAAGAAACACTAACTTTTTAAACCACAATTCTTATTTACATTCAGTAATAATTGGAGTTAGATTTTAGTGAGTCTGGACACGTCATCAAACAATTTTGGCTATTTGACATTTTTTAAAGTCCCTTAAAAAAACAGATATATAGTAGTTTGTGATATTTTGTATTGTAAAAGTTGTTTTGTCTTAAGCAATTAAGCAAAAAAAAAAAAATGTAAACCTATTAAACAATCTTTATGTAGTTCTAAATGAAGGGCAGACATAAGTGAAGAACAATATTTAATCAAACACATTGTTTTGTTCCAGATGAACCTGAGGTAAAGATTGAAGGCTTTGATGGGAATTGGTATCTAAACCGTGAAGATGTTAAACTCACCTGTATTGCAGATGCAAATCCAGCTGTCACTGGCTACCACTGGAAACGGTGAGTTTAAATTTGTTAATTGCACTTCTTGCTCAGCAAGGTGCTTTGTTTACTACTGAACGAGGACAGACAGCTTGTTCAGGTTTTAAATATACCGTATATAAATATACCTTCTTGTTTCTGCATTATGCATAATACATATATTTATATAGTAATGTGCATTTTTGGGTTCAGTGTTTTTGCAGTGCAGTGTTTGCTCAGCTCAGCATCTGGCACATTAGGCAGGGTTCTGTAAAAAATAGGGCGACGTACAGAGGATTGAGCTTAAGTTGCATGTGGATGGGCAAGAATAACGTATAGAGACAGTGATGACAGAAGAAATAAGAAGAAAACAGGCCAGAGAAAGGGTGCGTCAGAGAGGGATCCTAAAGTAAAAGAAGAATGAAAGAGAGGGAGATTTTAATAGGGAAAGAGACTGCACCATGGTGCTGATGGATTGGAGTGGACAGCTACTGGAGAAATGCACAGCACATACCAAATGTGTTGCAAACCTTCCCTGGAGCTGCTTTATGGAGGTCAACTGTGACTTGATTTGAAGCATTAACTCACATGTGCCTACATGAAAAAACATGCATGTATAACCAATTGCACATATCTTTGCAAACTTGCATTCTCAGTGTTAAAAGTGTGTGTTACATGTGCACACGCTTATTTCGAACAAAAGTTATTGCGTATTATTATGAAACTATCAGACCATTCGGTTATAAAATATCATTTAACACTTTCTTTTATAAAATATTTAATACTTTGTTATAAAATATTATTTACACTTTCTGTTATAAAATATTATTTAACACTTTCTGTTATAAAATTTAATTTAACCCTTACTGACTATTCAGCTTTAACAGTTCCACAGCACTGAGATTTAAACACAACGTAAGTCATGCAATAACAATATTAGCACCTAGGCTAGCATATCACAATCTATTTAACAAAGAATGTGTTAAGTGTGGAAATTCCTCCGACAGTAAAACAGCTTGTCCACATTATTTTACACTTCAACGTTATAGAAGCCAACGTGCTTCCAAACGTTAGCTTTTAATGCAGAAAGCGCCGCTCTGATTTTTTCGCTCAACCATCACGCGCGTGTTATGTTATGTTTAACACCACAGAATGTCCGGGTGCTGCACCGGGCGTTCCACATTTTGGGTTCCATTAACATTACATTATCAAACAAACCAATTTGTGTCCCTGATTTTATGGCTCACACTGATTTAAACGCACCCTGTATCGTCATTTGGTGTTTTTTTCCCCGCATAGTGACGTTGACGGGTTTTTCCAACACAATCATGTATATAATTGTAACTTTTGACTCGTAGGTTCTAGAAACTACAAAGTTGCTATGGTAACATATCCTAGTGTGTTCTATTGGCATGCATCTAAATTGTCCATAGGAGTGAATGTGAATGGGAATGTTTGTCCATCTCTGTGTTAGCACTGCAATTAATTGGCGATTGTCCAGGGTATACCCCTCCTCACGCCCAAAGTTAGGTTGCATTGCTATGTTTGCATCTTGTGTTCAGTTTTATTTTTCTGGTTATAGGTGTAGCTCATTCTCTCCCTAAATCTCTTTATATGTAATAAATATAAGTGATTAATGATTGTAAGATGCACAGGTAGGTCACTGAGTAAGGAGAATGAAAATCTATTCATAATATTTACCCAAGGTTCAAATGTTTAAGATATATGCAATATGAAACCAACAAAACCTGTTGACCTAAGCTGCACAAGTTGGATTATGTTTGAAGTGACGGGTTTTTAGTAGATATGTCTTTTATATGTTTCTAGGATTTCTAATCAGCCTGAAAAACATTTCACACCTGTTTCCCGTTTGACTGACAGATTGAATGGATCCCTGCCCAAAAATGTGGAAATCAGAAACAACACTCTGCTCTTCCGGGGGCCTGTGACATTTGACTTGACTGGCACATACATATGTGATGCCACCAACAGCATCGGCACGCAGTCTGGCCTAATAGAGGTCAATGTGACAGGTATGTTGAGGCTGCTAAGAAATAGTATGGGTGTGGAAAAGTGGGTGAAGGGTGTATGCTGGGGACTAAATGCTACATGCACTTTGAGCTAGGGACAAGCATCTGGTAAAATGTCTATTTGTAACTCAGAGTCAGGTCTGAAAGTGACATACTTAAAAATAAAGGATTTCTGTAGTATAAAATAATATAAGTTTTGTCTTGACCACATGCAAATCTTCAGTAAAAAAGGCGTAAGTAATTAGTATAGTTCATTCATAGTATATAGTAAGTATAATATGGTTGCCATGTCAAAGCTATAATACCATAATAATATAACGTAAAATACTTAATGAATAAAAACATCAAGGTTACTTACGTAACGTGGTTCCCTGAGAAGGGAACGAGACACTGCATTGAAAGACACTATGGGGGAGCGCCTTCATGCGCATGAGGTCTGAAAAGAGTAACATACCAAATACACCGCTATTTTATAGGGGGGCTTACCCACTGGCCCAAGCTAACCCGGAAGCTGAAAAGCAATCCGGAAACACAGCAGAAATTAGCCAAAGCATCAGCAAGAATTGCGCCAAGCACCGCGACGCAGTGTCTCCTTCTCAGGGAACTGGGTTACGTAAATAACCTTGATGTTCCCTTTCGAGTGAACAAGACACTGCGTTGAAAGACACTATGGGGAACGAATACCAACTAGGCTGTACTTGCAGATGCCTGGCCTGGTGTGAAGCCTAAAAGGGCACACTCAAGAACCCAGGACATAAGCACCTGGAGTAGCTGGGATGTCCAGCTGGTAGAACCTGCCAGTTATTTGGCAAGGACCATCCCACCGCATCGCACACCTCCTGCAGGGTTTCCCCTGACAGGAGGGCCCTGGTCATACTCCACTATACTCCTGGTGGAGTGGGCTGACACATGGAGAAGTGAAGGCAAATTGCACACCTCATAAGCCAGTGTAATAGCCTCCACAATCCATCTGTTCAAGGTGTGCGTGGTAGAGGGTCGGCCCAGTTTGGGGGACCAATGGCATGCCAGTAGTGCCATGCCGGTATGCCAGCACCATGTCCTCAGAGAGGATGTCTGGTGAACATACACCTGTAAGGCCCTGACTGGGCAGAGCAGGTGTATTGTAGCCTCTATCGCTGAAGGATGCGGTGGAGGATGAAGGCCTGCAGGACCATGGTATCCGACATTCAAGTCGTAACCTTGGGGGCGTAACCCGGTCTGTGGTGCATTAAAGCTTTGACCACGCCGGTTGCAAAGTCCAGGCAGGACGGAAGCACTGAAAAAGCCTGCAGGTTGCCTACCCTCTTGAGGGAGGTCAGAGCCAGAGAAAAACCACTTTCAATGTGACCACCTTAATTTGGGTCGTTTCTAGTGGTTCTAAAGGTGCTAGGGAAAGCCCTTCCAGAATCACTGTGAGGTCCGGTGAGGGGACCCTGCTCTGAACCGCAGGCATTAACCTCCATGCCACACGCAAGAACTGTATCACCAATTAGTGTTCCCAACCGAGGCGCCGGGCACCGGTGTGTGGTATGCAGCCAGTGCAGTCAGCGTGAATGGGGAGAACCCGGCCGAGAACCACTTTTTCAGGAAATTCAGTACTGCAGCTACCAGGAAGTTGATTGGATCCAGCTGGCGGTCTCCGCACCAGGAAGTGAAAATATTCCACTTCTGGGTATACAGTTTCCTCCTGGAGGATGCCCTGGAGTTGAGAAGTGTCTCAACAACCTAGGTTGAGAGACCTTCCTCTATGAGCTGGGAACCCTCAAAGGCCAGACCCAGAGTTTCCACCTCTCTGAGTTGTATCCTCGGTCACAAACAGGTCGACCTCCGCATGTCCAAACCGCTGTCAAATCAACTTCACCAGCTCGGAGTAGAGCTTCAATTCCTGGAGCCTTAGCCCCTTTCTTAACAGGACATCTGCTCCCTGATTCTCGTCCCTGGGGATGTGCTGAGCTCTGAGAGTGAGCAACCTCCCCTGGGCCGAGAGGATGATGCAATGCGCCAGCCTGTAAAGGGTGCGCGACCTCAAACCCCCCTGGTGATTGATGTAGGTGTCCACAGACGTTGTTGGATTTAACCAGTACGTGGTGACCTCTGAGTTTTGGGAGGATGTGCACTGGCAATTTATGTGCCACGAGAGATGATGGGGCTCCCAATGACCTCTGAAGGGGTGACCGTCTAAGACTGCGCCTTATCTTGTAGCAAACATATCTGTAGTCAAGCTTTTAAGCCGGACTGGAGGTCCAAGTACAGAGCCTTGTCTAAAGAGCCAGGAATTCTTTCATATGGCCAGGGCACAAAGGCATCTGCGCGTGACCCTGATCATACGGAAAGGGTTTCTTTTCGGAGAGAACCCCTTGGCCTTGAGCCACCACTGTAACAGCCTCATGTGCAGAAGGCCGAGCGGAATAACGCTGTACATTGCTGCCATGAGCTTTAACAGTCGCTGGAATTGTTTGACAGTGGTGGATTGGCCTAGTCTGACTTTGGATGCTTGGAAACAAAGTGATTCAACTCGGGTGGGAGACAAATGTGCCCGCATCAAGAGTTCCACACGACCCCCAAGAATGTTGCTCTCTGCATCGGAGCAAGCAAGCAAGGTTTTCTCTGGGTTTAGTCGAGAACCCCAGGCACCTCATGTGGCTGAAAACAGTATCTCGATGCTGTCTCGCCACCTGCTGTGATTCAGCCAATATGAGCCAGTCCTCTATATAGTTAAGGATGCGGATGCCCTGAAGCTATAGCGGGTCTAGTGCCACATCCATGCATTTTGTGAAGGTGTGAGGGCATGCTAGGCCAAACGGAAGAACCCGGTATTGGTACGCTTCGCCATCAAAGGCGAACCTCAGGAACCCTGTGCTGTGGATGAATAGACACGTGGAAATATGCGTCCTTGAGATCTATTATAACAAACCAATCCTCGGTTCTGATTTGTCGGATGATCATCGGGATCATAAGCATTTTGAACTTGAGTTTTCCCAGAGAATGGTTCAATTGCTGGAGATCTAGAATGGGCCCCTGTCCTTTCTGGGCACGATGAAATACCGGCTGGAAAACCCTGCATTTCATGTCTCTCTGTGGGGCACCCGGTCTATGGCCCCTTTTTGCGGGAGCACTTCCACTTCCTGCCCCATAAAATCCGCTTAACGGGGCCTGACCGGTCGGTAAGACCCCTGTGAAATGCGTGGGGAGACCCTAACTGGAGCCTGTACGCCCGATGAATGATGTCCAGTACTCAGGGAGAAACCCGCGGAAGCTGGGACCATGCATTCTGAAATGTTTCTAGCCTTATCAGTGCCTCGGCACCGTTGGGCAGGAAGTGGGGAGCTAGAGATTCAGTGGACTGAATTGGGCGACTGGCAGGCCTTAACTGAATGAACCCTTTGATTTACCGGCACGGCTGCATGGGTTCCCGGCATGCTCTGAGGCGCTTTTGGTGGCAGGGTAAGTGACATGGACCCTCGCAGCACCCGCAAGAGGTGGCAGGGGGCTGGGAGACAGGGTTAGGACTGTTTCTTGCCCGCCTTCTGGTCGAAGATGACCTGCCTGAGGTCACCAAGCTTCTGGACCATCAGGCCAGAGGCTGGGTGGCGTCAGTTTGCGGCACCCCTAGGCGGGTATGGGTGTGCTCGTGATGCGATGCTCATTTTTTGCGTAGACCTGTGCATAGGATCTGCTGAGGTGCTCAGTCCCCAATATGAAGGGAATCCGGGGAGATAAAGGAGATGCCAGGGGTCTAGCTACACTAGGCATCTCCCCATAGCCCCTGTGCCTGAGTACTCGAGTACTTTTTGGCTCATGACCCTCGCCAAAAAAGGCCTGTTCCAGGACCTCGACACCTCGGTGTAGCTCAGAGGGCAGGCGACTTTAGGTAGTGCCTGTCCATTATGCTTTTTGGATGGGGCTGCTGGTGCTCCAGTGGCCAGTTTATGTTTAACCTGACACGGCACACACAACGAGCATGCCATGTTGAATCTTGGGCAGGGAGGCACACACTCTTTAAATTGCGCCAGAGAATCACTAGACTGCATTTTATTCTACCTGGTTCTATTCTACGTACAACCTACCGCAAATGCAGCTAATTCTTCCCTCACTTTTTAAGTAAAGTTTTTCTTCCCTAGCTTTGTACTCTTCTCTTCCAAACTTGGTAGAACCAAAAGCTTATTTGTGTTGTGTTTCCGAGTTGCTTTGATAGCTTCCGGGTTGGACACATTTTGAGTCACGGGGTGAGCCCCGCCTATAAAATGGCAATTTAGTTGGTATGTTACTCTTTTTAGACCTCGCACGCATGAAGGCACTCCCCCCATAGTGTCTTTTGATGCAGCGTTGGGTTCCTTCGCAAAAGGGGACTGTTTAGGGTATACGCATACACATAATTCCAAGAGTATAACACTGACTTACCATCAAGAAAGTGCAAAAGTGTGGGTGGATTTAGTGAACGCGCACACACACACATACACACAGATGTTAAAGGATGAATAAAATAATGATTAATTTGCTGTGCCGTTCTTAACCTTAATGTGGAAATGTTTTACTGTTTGACATATTCAAAACTTCAAAAAACAAAGCTAGGCTAATGTCTTTCACCTATTTGCAAAATTTGGGAATCTTTAAATACATTACCAAATTGATTATATTGTTTATTTAAAAGTGTTTTTATCCTATGCTGGTTCCAGATGAGCTCATGTTCTCAATTACATTTCTCTTTTTCTTTGCATGCATTTTGTATTGGGGTGTTTTTATGCATGCATTCTCATGTTTCATTCTGGAAAATGCTATCTTTGCTTGCTAGGTTTTTACTCACGTTGTATCTCTTTGTGTATGCTGGCTTCTGTCTTTCTGGTGATTTTAAATAATATCTCAGCATGGTCCTATATGATGTTACATTTTTCACTGCCTAATTAAAATTCATCGCTCTTCCAAAATTATCAGTGTTAATGAAGCTCAGAAAACCATTCAGTAATAAAATAGGAAATGGAATGTTCATTATCAGTACATGCTAAGTGCACTGAGTAGTTTTGCTAAAAGAGAGGTGATTTTTAGCTGCTAATTTATTATGTTTTTGCATTTATCTGACTATTTCAGAAAATGTATTTTGTGGCTTATAATTAATAGGGTTATGAAAGTGTAACAGAGAAAGCTTGCATGAGAGATTGTGTGCTGAAAATTCTGAATCAAACTGGGACCATAGAGGGAAAAATGGTATGGAGTATCTCAGTATGGAATACCTCAATGATACACCATCACTGTACACTGTAATATCTCCTCTCCTGGCTTTATTATACAGTATCCGTGGCTCAATCCACTTAGTTTAATCTGGGTTATACTGTATATTATCTGTTTTTGCCAATATCATACCAATCACTTATTATTCCATTCTAACTAATGTTGTGCTCATATGTAATATTTGCATGCTGTCAATTATATATAAAAAATTTGCTAGACATCTGACAGGCACAAAGGCCAGATTTTGGTCTCATTTATGTAACATTGGTAGTCTACAAACACAATTAGACCTTTCTGTTAGCTACAATACAAAACCAGCTCAAGTATTAATGTTTCATATTTCATCTTATCCTCTTGAGACCCAAGGAATAAAAAATATATATTTTTAATTTTTACAGCATGTCCATGTAGTGGACCACAGGATTATTTTTGTTTGGAAAGGCAGCCATAATCAGAAAACAAACCTCTCCTTTTCTGTAAAATTTGGTTGGTTGTATGGTGACCATTTTGATGCAATGTAAAAGGTAGTTCTTAATTCTCCAGCCAATCAAATTACATATCACTTATCACATATCACATACAGAGCAGGAATGAATAGAGTAACTCAAAACATTCATCGAATATGGGACATTCATAAAAAAAATATGTCCACCACACAAGTCAATAGGTCGGGTCTCAGCAGGAGGAATTAGTGCTAAATTCAAGTTAAATTCTAAGAGCTGTGACTATATGAAAGGACCAGCATGGCCATAAAACTGATTCATCTTACTGTTTTTTTTTTTTACATCTGCACTTCAGTCACTGTAAAAGGAGAGTTCTTACAAACTGAGTGCCCTTGGTATTGAGCCACTCAAAGAAAAAAACAAAGTTTAAATGTGAAATGGAAAAAGGGTGACTTCATCTTTCTTTTCCATCTCCATTTCTTCTATAGACCTCGATTTTTCTCCCCCTTCATTGTAATCACAATTGTACACTATTATTTCTCTTTCTGATATTTAGAAAAAGAAAAAAACAATTTTTTTCTCTTTCTTATACTAATACTTTTTCAGTCCATCCCCTTTATAGCTATCATGTTAATTTGCACAGAGGTTGGCTGTCACATTTTCATTTACAGCAGTTCGCAGACACGCTGATCCAGAGAGACTTACATTTATCTCTATTTAGTCACCATTTCCTGTAGAGGCATGAACATGATCCCAAATATCTTCAGCTCTATCATTTTCCCCATGCTACCATAAGAGTAGAACGAATAGGATACTTTACCCTAGCTAAATACATATGTACATACATACAGGTTTGTGTTTTTTTTTGACATTTCATTCTTTTTGTTCACATACTATTGCTTGCCCTGTAGCATGTTTTACAGGAATAATATAAGCTAATGGTGCCCCAATGTGGGTTTCCCTTAACTTTGATTCATTCATCAGCAAGAACAAAAGCTAAAATGAAAGAACTAAACAGTTAGATATTTATGCTGGGGTTTGTAAAACTGTACACTGCAGGAAAAGCAACAAATCTACAGACTTGCATGGGTGCAAATCTTAGCAACAAGATAAGGATTTACTTAAATTCTCCCTCAATTAAATTTTAATGCCATGAGAAAGTTTCGGTGTATAGCTAGTCTGTCAGCTTACTTCAGCACATGACAACAATAATTATAAGCTTTTAAAACTGTGGGTGTGGCATAAAAATGCAAGAAAATCTTTAGCTAAAAATAATATATACAATTCTATTGATTATTCCACTGTGAATCAACCATTTTCATGTACAGCTGCAGTACAACTACAGCATTTATGAAGTTGATGCCATTGCTACTTCAGTTGTTGTTAGGACACGAGTTCATGCTTTGTAATTTAAAGTACTGTAGTGCTGTAGGTACCTTGTTGCCTTCAATTTGGCACTAAAAGGGGGGTGGGGGGTAATAAAGACTGAGCTGCTTGCCTCTGGGTCGGGTGGCAGACATCTGTTTATGTTTTCTTGAATGAGCAATTGCTCATTCCACCACGTGGAAATTAAGTAGAGAAAAAGGAGAAGGGTGGGAAGGGGGTCAACCACAAGACTATTAAAAGAGATTTATAAAACAGCATGACGAATATAAATATATATCAACATTTGTCTAACTGAAGGAAATTTCTAAGTGTGTGTTATTGGAATTCTCTTTGGGCAATTGATTAGAATGGAGAGGGGGGGGGCATTTCAAATGGAACCCACTGGGGATTGTCTCCATTATAGAAATTTAATTAATTAATTTTATTTGTTCCAAAACTGTGACGTTCGAGCTAATCGGAGCGTAGGCTCCATAGCACCAAGGAGCAGTCGACACAAAAGCAGGGATCATAACTGATGCTTTTATTTAAAAACAAAATAGCAAACTTTCGGTGTAGCAGTCAAGGTCCGCAAGCCGCTAGCGTGAGCATGACTCGACAATGTCAGACCCCAATGTCTGACCCCGCTCAGTCAGCCTATTTAAAGCACCGTGTCTGATTGCAAGATCAGTGGTAGGTGTTGGTGGGTGTGTCTATGTACATGTGTGTGTGTGTGTGTGCGCGCGCGCGCAGTTATTGGCGTGTGAAAATGAGCACAGCACAGAGACAGTTCACTCCCCTCTCTTGCTTCTCTATGCTGCCCTCTGGTGGCCGGCCTGGCCACAGTCCACAAAAACACTGGCAATCTTAATATATTTGTTATGCCCAGTCGGGGTTCTGTGATTTCAGACTCACAGCATAGAGCCAATACACCTACTGTACTGTGCTATCATTGAATCTGGTTTGGCAAAATCTGAGGACTTCTGAGGTTCAAACTAGATTTTGTTAGTGAGCACCTATGCCAGAACCTATGCCACATTTTTTCCATATTTATGTCATTAAAAAGACAAGTAATTTCAGAGGATAAATATGAGCTTTTTGCATGGTTATGTTACAATGGCACACACAAGTGCTGTTTTGCTGTCATATTCTGAGTTGTGTCACACATCACTGCACACAAAGCCACACTAAGTCATGCCTATGGCATTGTTCTTAACCCCACCAGGCACAGACACATTGGTGTACATCATTAACCTCTCTGTGTGCACTGCTCACACTATTAAAGGTATACCATGGGGGTCTAAACCTTATAGCGCATTAGTATCCCATGAGGCTCAGTTCGACAGCAACATTTAGGTATGCAGCATTTATAGAAAGCAAAGCCAGGAAAGATATGCTCTCCTGCTATACAAAAATATATATTGTAAAATTTTATATGTTAAAAAATTATAGTATAAACACATATATATATATATATATATATACAGGTGCATTTCAGTAAATTAGAATGTTGTGGAAAAGTTCATTCATTTCATTATATTAACTTGATAGAACTCATGTATTAAATAAATTATAATTAAATGAAAACATACGTACATAAACAATTACACAATTGTATAATTGTTTAGATACAATTATTTAAATTGTAAATATTCTACAATTTTCTCATTATCTTAATACACTAATGGATTGGATTTTTTATTCTCTGTCTCCTGTGTCTCACATTGCCTCTCTCTTCTTCTATTGTCTTGTTCCGTTCCCGTTAATCCTAGTGCCCCTGAAGAGAAATAGAGTATAGTACTATGTTTCATTGGCTCTGTACTTGTACTCAAAGTTGAAAATGAATGCCGGTGTATAAGTCGACCCGGTGTATAAGTCGACCCCCCCATTTTTCATTCGCAAACTTGGGTTTTCTGCTA
>JAOUQX010076155.1:0-13229 GCA_028566295.1 Liobagrus marginatus
GTGTTGCACTGTGTGTGTTATTAAAAGCACCTTACGCACCTGGATCCTGCTTCTTCGCCTCACTCGCACGTTACAATATCATACATTTTTAAAGAAGTTCTTTTCTTATATACTTTATAATTGCTCCATATTAACCTCTCTACTTCTTGTTGCTTGGTTTGAGGTGGGGCTTTACAGTGTACTATGACTTTAGTTCATATTCCTGCCTTATAATAATAACTTGTAAAATACAAAGTTAGTAGGATCTGCACAAGAATTAATAAGAGCCAATAAAGCATTCCAGTGGAGGTAGTGGGTTGTCTTTAAGTAAATTATGACTACTCCAGATGCTTTTGATTGATTGTCCTGTTTCTCCAGGACAAGTCATTTGCCCTGATTTTGCACTCAGAGGGACTTTGATGCTTCATTTCTTTGATTGGATAAGTAAGCCAATATCTTTGTTTAGGGATGTTGGGATTTGGTTATTTGCGTAAGTATTTTTGCATGTTTCCAAACAGCATGTGGATATTTTCAAGAATTAAGTACTTTTTCAAATACTTTTCAAGTATATTTTAGGAGATTACAGTGTAGTTACACAACAGTGAAAGTAGAACTGCTGCAAAGAAGCTGCATCATACAATCATTATATATTATATTTTTATATCCAGTTGCTTATATATAGAAATTTATGTGATTTGAATGGATATTTTTAGTGTTTATGTTTGTATGCAAAAAAAGCACCACTGAAACAAGATTGGGTTGGTGTATTTAAACTTCAATAACGGCTTTGGTTTCTTAAAAATTTAAGAATTCGTATTTCAGAAATGAGGAGAACTTTTACTAACAGACTTTGAAAAACCCAGTGTTTGATCTGTGTGTGTGTGTGTGTGTGTGTGTGTGTGTGTGTGTGTGTGTGTGTGTGTGTTTCTTAGAAAAAGGCATTCTACCTTTACTCCCTACCTCCCAAATGTGTGTTCGCACAGTGGAACACACACAAGCACAGTTCTGTGCCACTTTCAGCGTCTTTGTATGTCACACAATCTTCAATTGTCTATGCAAGATGCATAGATGTGCAATAGTCTCTACTACCCTCTTGCAGAAATTCAATCAGTTTAATAACAATTCAGCGACGAAGCTATTAAAGATTACTAAAGCCTTTAAGATAATACAAGCTTCATATCCTTTAGATAACAAAATATGTTATAAACGTATAAAAATAAATGTTTCTCAGCTCCAACACTCTATTCTCCATCTCCTTCTAATCAAAGCTGAACAAGCAGCTAGGCATCGGTGCTAACAAGCTGACAAAACGCCTCCCCTGAGGTTTTACATTGCCACGATGACTATTTCTTAATGTCTTGTCCAATATCCCTCTTAATTGTGTTTTTCCTTGAAATTTCCTGTAATACTCCTCAGGATGAAGCAATAGAGAGCCAGAAAGGGAGTTCTAGGGTTGTGATAATACTGATATGATATTATACCTATCAGTTGTGTAGTCCTAAAAAAGAGTGGTATACTATTACAAATGGCAAAAGCATCAGTGTTTTTTGCTTTGTTAGTAAAATATCATCACATTAGAATGTGTCATTTCTGCATACATTTCTAAATTAGCTCAATTAAATAAATTTCCATTGCATTTAACTCACTCATCTCTCTAACCTACCCTAACACCAAATAGTTGCTGGTCTCCAGTGACTTCATTAGAATTCTACTGTCAAAAGTCAGTGAGGATCAGCAACTGTTTGGCTGCCAACATTCTTTAAGATATCTTCTGTGCTCAGCAAGACAATAAGGACAACACGAGAATGAATAAAATAAAAATTAATGAGAGAATAACATTTTTTGGGTGAAGTATCCCTTTAATGACAAGCGGCAGCAGGTTCAGTACTATTAATACGCTGTGTTTTTAAGACCTATATCCATCCATTTTTCTCTCCAGTTTACTTTAACCTTTAGAAATAAGTGCATCGTCATTTGAGTGTAACTCTACTGCTGAGTAACTGTATTTGACGTGAATATGTTGCATTGTACAGTATATATTGAGACACCATAAACGCAGATGAAATATATTGCTTAGGTCAATCTTTGCATATGTAAAGAAGGCACAGACCAGGTAGGATCCATGTGCAGGGTCTTTATTCCACAAACAGGTTTCAGAATAGCCGTGACAAAACGTAGGCAGAAGTGCTAACGTGGCTAACGCTAGACACACTGGTTATTAGGCAAACTAAGGGAGACGTGGAACTATACAAAAACAAAATGACAAACATAGAACAAGGGTTGGTAAATCAGACAAAATGACAAATGTGAACAAGGCTTGGTAAAGTCGGCAAACAAACAATACTTCACTAAGAACAAAGGAAACACATGGCTTAAATGCACAACAAACAGGAAGTGAAGCAGAAACAGGAAGTGCAAAGAGTTCAAAGTTCAAGTGAGAGCGCCCTCTACAGGAGGGAGTCCGGAACCGATGTTACAGCATATGTCAATCTTCAAGGAAAAGACCTAGCACACTCCAAGCATACAACGTATACACATAACCTAGTCTTTTATAAAAATAGATCAGTGTTTTTGAAATGCACAGTGAAAAATTTTTCAATGCAAAATATTTTTCAAAAGGGTTAGGGTTAGGATTTTTGGACATACTTGTACACTTACAATTGTATTTGTATTTACATGTATTTTGTATTTACAATTGTATATATACAAAAAAGTAACAAAAATGTAAAATGTTTGTCAGTCTGCGTGAGATGATTTATGAAGATATGCCTGTTAAATTATGATAAGAGGGAATGCCTTTAGTAATGCAAATGGATCAGATAGGAGTGAGACAGGAGTGCAAACTCTTTTTAAAATAAATAGCCAAAAGATATTTCTGCCACACATATTGCATATTTAAAATGCATTCACACAATGGTAAAAATTACAAGATTACAAGACAAGATTTTTTTAGTATTGTGTTGTATGACTGATGGTTCCTTTTCCACTAACTTTCAACTTGCTTTTGTCACTAGAGCGTATAATGAGCATATAATTTATGCTAAATTGATTTGCCTAATGTGCTTAAAATAAGAATGATTTTCACTGTGATCAAACTGAATCGTGGAATTTGAAACCTGTTTAATTTCCCACATGAAGACAACACTCGTTCTTACAGCTAGCTGGGTGTGATACACCATCAAGTGGGGAATGAAATCTAATGTATAATTTTTAAAAAAAAATTTGGCTCCAATCAGAGGCCTTGCAATTGTTTCCTGGAATGTTCTTAAATACCAAACCCATCTCTGTTATTCTTGCTTGATATTATTTAGCAGTCCTGCAGTATCTCACAAAAGTGAGTACACCCCTCACATTTTTGTATATTTTATTATATCTTTTCATGTGACAACACTGAAGAAATGAGACTGCTACAATGCAAAGTAGTGAGTGTACCACTTGTATAACAGTGTAAATTTGCTGTCTTCTCAAAATAACTCCACAATGCCATTAATGGTATAAACCTCTGGCAACCTCTGACGTTTAACACGACAGGTTCTACTCAGAACAGGCCTCATCATGGTTGACCGAAGAAGTTGAGTGCACATGCTCAGCGTCATATCCCGAGGTTGTTTTTGTGAAATTGACATATGAGTGTTATCAGCATTGCTGCAGAATTTGAAGTGGTGGGGGTCAGTCTGTCAATGTTTAGGCAATATGCAGCACACTGCATCAAATTGGTCTGCATGGCTGTCGTCTCAGAAGGAAGCCTCTTCTAAAGATGATGCACAAGAAAGCTTGCAAACAGTTTGCTGAAGACAAGCAGACTAAGGACATGGATTTCTGGAATGTCCTGTGGTCTGATGAGAACAAGATAAACTTATTTGATTCTGGTCGTGTCAAGCGTGTGTGGTGGCAACCAGGAAAGGAGTACAAAGACAAGTGTGTCTTGCCTACAGTCAAGCAGGTGGTGGGAGTGTAATGGTCTGGGGTTGCATGAGTGCCAACATGTACTGTGAAATTCTGAAGCAGAGCATGATCCTCTCCCTTCGGACACTCGACCAAACACACCAAGACAACCACTAAAGAAGTTGATCGTAAAGGTGATGGACTGGCCACACATGTCTCCAGACCTAAACACTATTGACCATCTGTGGGGCATCCTCAAATGGAAGCAATGTCTCTAACATCCACCAGCTCCGTGATGTCATAATTGAGGCTTGGAAGAGGATTCCAGTGGCTTGTGAAGCTCTGGTGAACTCCATGCCTAATCGGGTTAAGGCAGTGCTGATAATGGTTGTCACACAAAATATTAACACCAAATTTAACACACCTGCTCCCCATTCACACATGAGACCTTGTAACACTAACGAGCCACATGACACCAGAGAGGGGAAAAGGCTAAATGGGCCCAATTTAGACATTTTCGCAACGTTAAAAGTGAGGGTATACTCACTTTTCTTGCCAGTGGTTTATACATTAATGGCTGTGTCGAGTTATTTTGAGGGGACAACAAATTTATTCTGTTACACAAGCTGTAAACTCATTACTTTACATTGTAGCAAAGTGTCTTTTCTTTAGTGTTGTCACATACAAATACATAATAAAATATTTATTTACAAAAATGTTGGGGTGTACTCACTTTTGTAAGATACTGTATATGAAAATGTTTATTGTTGAGCCACAATCTCAAGTAGACCTGTTTTTTTCTAAAGTTAGCAAAAAACAGTAATGCATAATAGTGTCAAACCTGGTAAAATGGCTTTTTTACACATCCATATTTAATTTATCACTTGTTTCTCCTCATTCTGGCTTGACAGTTAGGGGACTGTTAAGTTCAAACCTTCCCAGACATGCAAGCAAGAGGACAGTCAATAACTTTATAACTAATCTTTTGCCCCTTTCGCCTTCACTGACTGGGCAGAAACTTGTGGATTCTGTAAAGTATATGAAAAAGAGCTGACTTTTTGTCTCTATACACCTGATCTTTTTTTGTTGCTCCAACAGGTTGCTAGTGCACATGGCTGTGTTCTCCACCTGCCCTTGCAATAAATTACTCTTTCATCTAGCTAGAATCAGAGTTTTTTTTTTAGTAATTTCAAGCACCCAAAACATAAAAGTTATTAGTTAGGTTCATGTTTAAATATGGACAGTTCATTTTTTTATATTGTTTATAGAATTCCACAAATTGTAAGGTCTGAAAATTCAAATATTACTTGTGTGTCTAACCCCAATTGGGTAACAACCCAACCGCCACCTCCTTACATCTTTTATGGAATATTTTTTACACCATGTCACTTGGGCCATAAGACTTGGGACATAAGACAGAACAGCTGTGTTTTAAGTAATGACCCAAACCCCATAACCTTCATAAATTGAATTATTAAACAATCTTTTTATGCAACTATAAAAAAGAGAGATAATTATATGGAACCTTATTTTTTAAAGCTTGCCAAATGCTGTTCGTCTGTTTACAGATTCATACAGAAGACAAGTGCCATTAAAGATTCATTCCTAAATACCTGTATGTTTCAACTGTTTCCTTTATCAATTGGCAAATCTGTAATGTATTTTGAAGGTTTCATCGCTTCCTTTGATGACACAGCTACAGTTAATATCACTCTGACCTGAACTCAAATCTAAAAAAAGACTTTAATTTCCACTCAGGTTAGTGTAAAAAGAAAAAAATGGCTTCAAACTAACCTTTATTCAGTGTAAGTTTCTCACCTTGTTAAGTATACCTGTAAAGCTTTGTGCTTTTCAGCAGTTTGGTGTACACACTCTCTCAAGAAAGCAATTAGTCTGGACATCTTAAACCTTCATTCTTAAAAAGCTTGATTTTTTTTATAAAGGTTATTTTACATTTGCATTCTTGACCTTACCAGTTATCTTTGATGATGATGTTTCCACAGCAAGAGCAGGAATGTCTATGGAATGTACAGTCACCATGGAAACCCAATTCCAGTCCAGTTCAACAGCAAACAAGAAAAAGCGGGGAGAGACCATTGTGGCAACTAAAAGATCCTCCTTGAACCAAACTGAGACCAGCAAGAAGGCTGTGGCTATCAGCACAACATCCAATGGTACTGAGAACCTAATTCTAACCTTAACACAATCATCTGACATGTTTGGATCTTGAAATCAAATATTTAACACACATACCAACTTCACATATCTTTTAAGTAAACTACTATAAGTTCTGGATGTAAATAAATGGTGACATAAACTCTAATATCTTAACTGGCAACAGTTATGCACAACTGTATTGCTACACCTGTTATGTTTAGAGCTCCATAACTTAATAATGGTACAGGAAAATTGTCCATAATTTTACAAGGTCACAGTCAGGTGCATTGAGAATAAGGCAACTTTTAACACACCCTCAAAGGCAGCGAAGATATAGCGCCTCCAATTTCTCATGTTACTGTATGTCATATCTCTCAGAAACAGGGGATCATAACTTCATAATTCTACAGTACAATTGCTCATATTGTTGCATGTGGACAGTCTATTGGGCACAAAGTTGCCTCAAATTTGGCACACTAAAACTGTAAAGGTTATAATGTGAAACTGGAAAGGTTATAAAATTGTAGCCCGCATGAAGTTTGCAATACAAATGGTCTGTGTGCTGATTTGTAGTGAAAGGGCTTGTGTTTGTCCAGAAATCTTAATTTTTCTTTTCTTACAAAGTATTCCTTTCCTGCTGAAACATAATTTCAATACTCTGTATGTGACTTTGGCCTTGATATTCTGGTTTGTAGCTCCTCCCTGAACTTCCTGCTGCCCCATATTTTGCTTCTCAATGGCTGTAGGTAATTGCTGATGTGTTTTTCAGTCAGAACTCATTTCACACTGCGCGAGTTTGAATCGCTGACAGGTACAGATATGTAGTATGCCAAATATTTGACGGGTGGGATTGACGATCGCTACCTTCCCAGATCACGTTGTTGATCAACTGTGCGATTGGTTAGGGTTAACTCACTTGCGTGCATGCGCAATGACTTGCACGCGATTCCTGTCATTTGTCGGCGATTTGGCAAGACCAATCAACGACTGAAAATCGTACCTAAAATCATGCAGTGTGAACCAGACATTAGAGCAAAAAACACAAACAAACAAATATTTTAGCTCTATCAAGATTTAGTAAAATACATTCCCTGTGTATCTGAAAAGAAGTCAAAGAAGTGGTCTAGAAGATACCATTACATTAAAGTTGCATGTTAGCATGTTATGTTATAATGACTAATTACGGTCTAGTATACATAACCTTGGACTTTCCAGATCTTTCCAGAGAAAAGATTCATATAAACAAATAACAGTCAATGTACTACTAAATGAGAGTAGACTACTAAACTTGGCATAGTTGTAGCCTTGTCAAAATACACCTCTATGGTCACAGTTCACCAGAGTAGTGACCACTGTGAGATGATGGTGATATAGCCCCATATTGGAAATAAAATTTTGTTTAAAAAACTAGATGATATTAAACAGAACTAAAAACTTACATTTTTCCTTTCATTCATAGATAAAACTTTTCCATTTTTGCTTGTATTTTTCTTATGCATTCACTTTTCATAAAGTTAAATGAAAATGAGGGTTAAACTAATGCTGGACCATGTTTTCTTACGCTTTTACACACATTTGTGTGCAAAGTTGTTATGGCAGATAGATGCAAAAATGTTTATATTTTGTTTGGATTATTTTACTTTATTTGCCATGAAGAGAAGGACATATAATGCACAAGCTAATAAAAGGACCCATATATGCCAGTTTTAAAGCACAAGGTTCCATTTTAGCATGTAGATCCAAAGAGTAAGCCATACTGATAAAATTATTTCTCTGTAGATTCGGTGACTTAAGCCAAGCAAAACCTCCAAAACCCCTTCCAAAAACAGCTATTTGGCTCTAAATTCATAATATGTGAAAGCTATATTTGCATGAGAATTCATTTCCCCAGCTTTAAAAAAAAAGTTTTTAATTGTTAAAGCAATTATTAGAAATGCTAATATTTGGTGTTTGTTAATATTTGTTGTATATATAGTTCAGTATCTATATCATAATTAATGCATTCAGAGATGGAGCTTAATTTGTTTCAAGAAAACTCAAAAATAATGTTTTAATTATAAATGACACTGATCTACCTCTTTCAACTTGAATTTAATGTACAATGTTTAAGTTCAAGAAGCTTTGTCATTTCAACCATATAAAGCTGATGCAATAGACAGTGAAACAAAACAGCGTTTCTCCAGGACCATGGTGCTACACAGAACAACAAAGTCACGTCAAAAGAAACAAAAAGTGAAACTGGTGCAGACAATTCAAAACAAACAGTACAATACAGTATGCCACAGGACAGATAGATCAAATATAACGACAACTGTAGTGAAACGTGGCATTTTCCTAAATAATGATAGCAGCAATGAGTTTTAAAAACAGCAGCATTATTAGCAGCAACAGTATTTAAAGTGACAAGTGTATAACAGTAGTAATATATAAAGCCATATTAAAAGTATTTAGGTTATTTTGGTGACTGTGCATAAATGGTGTAATAAGTTGTAAAAATATATTTATATAATTGTGTTTTTGTGTGTGTGTGTGTGTGTGTGTGTGCGCGTGTGTGTGTGTGTATGTGTGTGTGTGTGTGTGCGCGTGTGTGGTGAGATTTGCAGATATCAGTTCTTAGTGTTGAGAATGCTTAGTGTTGAGTTCTTAATGCCCGATGGCTTGTAGATGGAAACTGTTGGATGGTCTGGTTGTGGCAGCCTGATTCTGTACCTTTTTCCAGAAGGCAGGAGGGTGAAGAGTGTGTGAGGGGTGTGTGTGGTCTTTTCGGGTGCAGTGTGAAGTGTAAACGTGATGGGGAGAGAAACCCCGATGATCCTTTCAGCTGTCCTCACTATCATAGTAAGATCTTGCGGTCTGAGACTTGCAGTTACCAAACCAGACAGTGATGCAGCTGCTCAGGATGATCTCGATGGTTCCTCTGTAAAACGTGGTCAGGATGGGGGAGGGAGATGTGCTTTCTTCAGCTTACGTAGGAAGTAGAAACGTTGCTGTGCTTTCTTGCTTGATGGAGCTAGTGTTAAGTGACCAGGTGAGGTCTTCCGCCAGATGAATACCAAGGAACTTGATGATCTCTACGGAGGATATGTGGAGCGACATTAACAGACATTAGTCATCTCAAGCTTTTTTCAAGCTTCACTTATGAACCCTGTTACATAATGATGAGTTTCTTTTTCTGTTTTTTGATAAATTATGTTTTGTATTGCTGTTTCTTTTTGAGTTCTTGATTGCTGCTGATTTGATTCACTACAAAAGTCCTACTGTCTTTTCAGCGGTGATCGGCTACCCAGAGAGCAAATCCGTTAAAATGCCTCTTCCACTCTTCAGAAGTGGCATGGCTGGGGAGAGGGCAGAATGGAATGTCTCAGACACCGCACTCAGTTACACTGAGTTAAACCACCTGTATTCAGCCCGATTAAGAGTGTTTTGTTTGTTTGTTTAAACCTTGTTGACACTGTGTGTGACAATAGATTTTCGAGTTTCTAAAGCAGTTGAGAACCTGGCACACATGAGCCATATTCTGTTTAGGACTGTTTTGAGTGCAAAACATGAATATGAAACTTGCCATTCCCTGTCAACAATGGTAATGAATAAATAAATACATTTTTACCCATTTTTTCACTTTTGGGAAAGTGCAATTTCTGCAAAAGATTCTAGACAATCATATCCTACCAAATATCTGGGTTAACGTTCTCAATGTTGATGGATACCAATTATTGCACACAAACTGTTCAGAAATTAGATTAATGCTTCTTGTGCCAGACTTACTTCCTCAAATTTAAGGCTACTATGTTTTAGCCTGCCCATGTGTTATTGCAAAAAGAAAAAAGCACACCTTCATTAGAACACCAGCAGCGGCTGTATATCAGTTTTGCCTCTTTAGCCCCTCTCAAAGCTCCTCCACTCAAAGTCTTCGAAGAAGTGGATTGATTTGCGAACTGTCATCTTCTCCAGGAGGGCTTCACATAAGAAACACCGATGCCAGCACCTTGCCACTTCGGGTGACCCTGTACTGTGGAGAAGGGTCAGCAACTTTAGAACATCAGGTACAATTTACTATTGCCACCTGAGGTCATATTCCTGGAGTTCTCTGAAATTAGTTCTGTCAACTGTAGCTGATGTAGATGTATGGTGTTTCAGGAAACATAAACTTCCCCCTTGCCATTTGAAAAGACTCAAAGATTTGTATTCAAATGTATTGTAATTGCTGTATATGTAAGGCAGAAACATATGATCATGAAAAACATTCACACATCTTTGTGCCACTCTTGAAAACAGTTTCCAACTGAAGACATAAGTGAGAATTGCATGCCTGTCATTTCCATGGTGTTAACAGTATTTTTTGCAATGCACACAGCTCCGGCGGCCAGCAGTGGCAATATTCCTTCTATCTGAGGTCAGTTCAGTGACTGGAACTGGAACATGCTTGTTATTGCTCATTTTCGGGGCTGCTTTGTGTGATATGTCACAGAGGTCTATAATAAGTTGTTATATATACTCTTTATGAGACATGGTTTCATATAGCTATTTATTGTGCACAATGAAAGCATTGGTGGCAGCAATGTCCAAGAAGTGTAGATAAAGCTTTCTCTATCACTTCATGGTTTTGTGTTGTGCAGTACTGCTGATCAGACAGGTCAGCGCCATCCATGTGCTGATTGTATGCAGTCATAGGTAAAGGGCATGGAAATGGTTTTGTCCTCCATTTGCCTTAGCATTTCACTCTTCTCTGCACAATGTCTCCAGTATATGCAAGAATGTATTGTGGAACACATAGATACGTCTTGTATGTCCATCCATTTCACAAACACAAGAGGCCCATCCCGAATCCATCTGATGGATCCCCTTGGCAGATTCTTTAGAGAGTGAATTCTCTATATTCTGAGAACTTCCCTTCTTGCTATCTCTGTAAGTCCCACATGCAAACACGTCTTTCAGGACCTTAGGGCTTGTATAAAAATTGTCCATGTACACGTTGTGCCCAGACCCAAAAAATATACAGTGCAAAAGAGATGTCACAGCATCATATGACAGACCATTGCCTGTGGGAAAGTTGTTCTTTCCTATGTACACAGAAAAGTCCACAGTGTATCCATTCGAAGAATCTGCAAGAACAAACAACTTGAAACCCCACTTGGTTGGCTTGGATTTGATGTACAGTCTCATTCCAGTGTTTGCTTTGCATGCCACCATTCTCTCATTCACTGCTAAATTTCTTCTAGGATGATAGATGCTTTGCATGCACGACAAATAATGTCCATTAGAGGTTTAAGGCTAAACAGGCGATGATGTTCAGATGTGCCCTAATTTTTGACATACTCTTTGTCTTCATCTGGGTGACTCATGTGTATATTAAATGAAATTGTCTTTTTTTTTCAAGCTTGGCCCTCCCTCTTGACTCGGTTTTGCTGCTATTGACTCGGGAGCGATACAGGATTCTGGAGCGAGGTCAGGGCCAATTCTGGGCCGATATTGGGCTCAGGAGTGAGTTTGGGGCCGATATTGGGCTCAGGAGTGAGTTTGGGGCCAATACTGCGTTCGGGAGCAGGTTCGATGCTGATACTGGACTCTGGAGCATGTCTGGGACAGTAACTGGACTCTGGAGCGGGTTCAGGAACATAAGTGGGCTCTGGAGCGGGTTCGGGCCGATACTGGGCACTGGAGCGGGTTCGGGCTGATACTGGGCTTTGGAGCTGGTTCAGGGCTGATACTGGGCACTGGAGTGGATTCGGGGCCGATACTGGCACTGGAGTGGGTTTGGGGCCGTAACCTGGCTCAGGCGCTGCTTCGTGACCGATACTGGACGATGGAGCCGGTGGCATGAGATCCGGAGCAGGGGAATGAGCTCTGGCATACTGTCTGTATCGGACCGCCATGCGCTAGTGAGCCCCAGATAAAAAAAAAACGGTGAGAGTGGTCATACTGCCATGGTGCGGTGACAGTTCGGTTCGAAAGGGCTCGCTGAGGCCGAGCCAGAAGGTCGCACTGAGGTCTGGGTTGCTCATCCCAATGAGTGGATCTGGCTTCTGGAACGTAGTGATATACTCCATAATGTCCAGATCCTCCTGCCTTAGAAATAGCACGGCCTCCACTGGATCTTTAAATGGAGCGCTTGCCTCGGTTTCGTAAGTCTGATGTTTTGCTGTTTTGTTGATAAAAGGCAACCACCGTTCGCTTTCATCATCCTGCAGGGTGACCATCTCAGAGAGAAGGCATGCACGCGCTGCCGCCTCCTTCTGCGATTAAGGTTGCGTTTGCTCTTGTTGTTGGTGAGTTGTTCTGCCACCCAGTCGGACTCGTCCTCCATCTGACTGAGCGCGAGGCAGTTCAGGATACTCTCCCATTTCTCTACCAACAGTGCATAATAATGCGACTTCTCCATGCGTGTGATCCTGCGTTATCGTCTGCGTGCATTTACGCTGGCGCAAGCTCGCTGTTTCTCTTCCAGCCCGTCATATGCATACTCCATGTCGAACAGGCTGGGTGTGGGTGAGGAGTCCCAGCAGAACAAGCCATTTTCCGTTTTTATTTTTTATTTGGTAAAAAGCACAAAATATTGTTTTTATTGTGAGTCTATACAAAAATAAAGACACGTCATAGTTTTGATTGGTGTATAACACTTGTCTGTATGATTTAAATCGAGTGTCTTTTGCACTGATTAAAAAAAAGTGAGCTCTTAGCGCGGTCGATAAGGCCGACCCCAGAGGGTTAACGTACCCCTAGGCCTGGGTTACACGATTGACCAACAAACAACCAAAGTATAATTCTTTTCTTCCCTTATCTAAATTACTCCTGTGTTGTGTGATTATTTTAACACATCTGACACTAGTTTGAACATCATATCTCTGTCTTTAACCTTTTGTTGCTATGGCTCACTTATGATTTTAATACAGTTTTATAGGTATCTTATTATCTTACTTTTAGAGTCTATTTTCTCTCCCTCAGTTCTCCCTGTACAATCAGGGAAGTGTTTCCTCTGCATGAAGGCAAATACAGAGAGAAATATAGCTGCAAGCAACAATTAATGGGGTCAAGCCCAATTTGTAGTTCACAAAGAACAAGTTAGTATTTTGTACTCATGGAAGAACATGGGTGCAGCCAACGCATACAAACATCAACCACAGGAAAGGGTTCTAATGGAAATTTACCTATTATTAAATAAATCACCTTAAAGAGAGATTGAAACGTTAGTCAAACAAGAATATATTCTT
>JAOUQX010076200.1:0-13214 GCA_028566295.1 Liobagrus marginatus
CACACCCACACACACACACACACACACACACACACACACACACACACACACACACACACACACACACACACACAGACGCCTAACCCTAACCCTGTATAGATAAAAAAGAAAAAAAAATTTATTTCTTTCTGTTTTTATATATTCAATTAGGTCTGTTTCTTTCATAAACATCACGGTGGTAGATTGATTTGCACTCCTGCCTCACAGCAAGAAGGTCATGGGTTCGATTCCTGCCCAGGGTGTTTCTGTGTGGAGTTTGCATGCTTTCCACGTGCTTGCACAGGTTTTCCCCAGGCACTCTGGTTTCCTCCCTCCTCCAAACACATGCGATTGGGCATAGGTGAGTTGGCTATGGTTGGTTTTCTATAGGAACTATCTCCAAGTACTGTATATAGAAGTATATAGATCAAGCATAGATTAAGCATTAGTTACTCTAAATTGTCCATAGGAGTGAATGTGTGTGAATGGTTGTCTGTCTCGTATAAGTCATATGTTAAGTCATAAGTGTTAACCCTGCGATTAACTGCTGATTGTACAGGGTGTACCCCGCCTCATGCTCTCAGTTAGCTGGGATAGACTCCAGCGCCCCCATGACCCTGAACAGGATAAACGCTAGACAATGAATGAATGAATTATTTTTTTTATTAAATGAGACACTCCTGTCTAGTAAAATGCGCTTCGACATATTTAAGAATTTCCTCTTGGGTATTAAGAGAAGAGAGGAATTGTCTAATCAAATGTGCCATCACAGCTTGATGCTAAATAAAGGTTTTAAACGCAGGAGGAGAGAGCATGCCTCAGACTGGTGGTTTCGGTAATCCAATACCACCAACATGTTTTTCGGACCATTATTTATTGGTTTCCAACATGGAGGATTTAGCACACAGATGAGTGCTAGATAATATGTTAGAACCTCAAGAGCTGCACAATTTACATAAGATACACAAGCAAGCAAACAAACCGGGAAATATGTTGGTCATTCTATCACAGGTCAAATGCAATGACAATTCTTATGAAATGAAAAAATTAGGTAGGTTTTTCATAGGGCATTGTGCCTTCTGTAAACGTTTCAATAAGACATTTTCACAGATGATAGTTGTTTCTTAATATGGTAAAAAATCTAACTGTATAAAGAAATATGATTTTCTATATATATTAATCTTACACAATCGGATTTTCGCTTGTCTCAGCGGTGTAGAAAAGTCTGCAACGGAGAAAGACGTCAACCAGGCTACAACTGTCTACTTCTACTACTGTTTCATCCAACACACTATTAGCTGCATGAACACCAATGCTCCTCACAGTGACTTTTTGCCAGGGGGCTAAAGAATAAAGAGGCTCCATGTTACAGCATCTTAGAGAAAAGACAGAAACGAAGAGAAAGCAGCAGAGATCTCTCTTCATAAAAACCTCTGCTTTGTGTCCTGGATCCCAGCATCGTGGATTAGTGCAGCACAAAGGTTTCTTGTACGTGTACCACATTCAGGGGAGTCAGAGTCAGGGTTCGGTGCAGGACACTCGAGTTCTTCCACTCCAACCAGAACACACCATGTCTTTATGGATCTCAGTGGCTTTGTGCACGGGGGCATTGTCACGCTTCAACAGTGTTAGTTCCAGTTAAGGAAAAAGACTGTGCTGCCAAATTTGTGGGAACGGTGCAATGATAATAAAAATAAATATAGCTCCAAGCAGCAATTATCAACACAGGTCATGCTCGCGCTGATCTGCACTGTATAGAAGAGATTCAGCGATCACCAACTGCGCTACAATTCAACTTGAAATAATATTAATGTGTAGTAATTAAAGTAAAATTTCATTTATTTTTTCCGGCACGCGCTGCCGAATTACGAACTGCCAAGTTCTTCAGCTACCTCAACGCGATGGTCCATTCACACACACACAGAAGCATGCTGAAGCATGGAATGAAAATAAATAAGAGAAATTTAAGAAAGATCTGTCGTATCGGTGTGTTTGTAACTCTGTAGACATATCAGCAACATTTATATACGGAATAAATACTTTCAGAAGTAATGAAGGCAAGTGCATTTATAACTGCGTGTTTATAAAATAACTATTAGCAGGTGACATATGCACTAAACTAAAGCGCTGAGCTCAGCTCTAAAACTGGATCCATAACTTAAATACACGTTAAATACACGTTAGAACTAAACGGAATAACTTGTTAATTTTATCCTACCATCTTCCTGAACCTGCCAGGTTCTGTAATCCTGCAAAGCACTTTAGCTACGTTTATGTATTATGTTATGTGTATTTTTGTCGCGTATTTCCATTTCAGCAATTATTAACTTGCTGTTTATTTTTTTCTATAAGGTTTTTGTTAATAAAGATTAAGATTAGGTATTTTGGTTTTTGTGTTCAAAATTCTTGAGTTTACACAATAGAGCCTGTACAGAGATATAATAGACACAATAGAGCCTGGAGATGCTTTCTCCACAGTGACCCAACAAGATCTGAAAATGCAAGTGGTTTAAAACTTCGGTGTCATTTGGTTAAACAGGATATCCTCTTGCACACATACCGAGTTAAATCTATGTCAATAGCTTGCACTGATTAGCTTGCATGTGGCTGATTGGGCAGGAGTAGGTTAGTAATTACCTGCAATCATATTCAATGCCTGCAATCATCATTCTTTATTTTTTCTAAGCGTGTGTATAAGCTGTTTTTGTTTTGAATTTTTGTTCTAAAGGCTTAAGTAACCCGAGACACCCCACAAGAGCTGCAGTTATGGAGATGCTATGACCCAGTCGTCTAGCCAAGTTGGCCCTTGACTTGCTTAATATATCCCACCCACTAACAGGTGCCATGATGAAGATATGCTCAGCATTCTTCACTTCACCGGTCAGTGGCCATACTGTTATGCTCGATCGGTCAACCATCAGGACAGTATGCCATTCGTTGACCGATGGCTATCGACTATCTACTAAAAGCACTGCAAAATCCTTTTGTTCGCACAGATCCAATATCATCTGATGTCAGAATGCAGTGTACATCATCCTATGTGTAAGTGCCTTACTCAAGGTCCTAACAGAAGCAACTTAGTGCTGGGACATTAACCCCCAACCTTCCAAACCTTCCAATAAGTATCCCAGTGGCTACTTCCCACTATATGCTTTGTAACTTGTCGTTTCTAAGTTTGGATCTTGGAATAAATCAAATGGATCAAATGTAGCCAATCAATGACCAAATCTCAGCAGCTTTAGAAAGTCTTCAAATGGCTAGAGCACCTAATTAAAAGGTCTTTTTTTGCAAGTCCTTGGGCAGAAGCTGTTCATGAATGGTAATGTCTGGTTCTGGTACATTGTCAGATTCCTGAATATTGACTTTTTCCCAGGCCAAGTCTAAAATGCTGGGCTGTTGTATTCAGATAAAAGTTCACATCAGCAGCCTGTGAAAAATGGCAAACTAAAATGGGTTTCTACCACCTTTAGCAATCACGTTAAGAAAAAGCATGAATGAGAGATGTTCTCCTTATGAAGGACCTGAGCCCTCATCGTGCAATGTTTTACTTGGCATTCATGTAAATCCAATCATATAGGCTAATGTGTAAAATAATCAGCACTTTCATTGATATACTATTAGAAAAGCAAATAATAAAGAGAACAATATCCATGATTAAATTACGCTACCTGCACAAGGTTTGCCTGGTATGCGGCTTGCTTTTTTAGAGAACGGCTAAACAAATAAACACTTGATTAAAATTATGCATGCAGAACAGATCGTTAAGGTTAGTCCACAAGGAATGTGAAGAGGAGGAATAACTTTCTCACATCTGTCTAAAAACACAAGTGGAGAAGGACAAGAATGTACCGCAGCTGAACAGTCCCCACTCAGCGCTAGACATCACTGTGGCTGGGTTTTAATTTTACAAAGACCATTTGATTTATTGTATGTCACACTGAGAGTATAGTTTAAAGCCAGTTCATGGTAAAAGAAAAACGGAGAAAAGAAATAGCTGCAAAAGGCAACCGAAATAAAATCAAACATTCCACCACTAAATAAAAACAGGTTTCATAATTAGGGGTTATAAAATAATGAGCAGGTTTATTTTTATGATTATGGTACTAACGTCCGCTTCACTAAACATACTGATAATGAGACTGAAGCAGCATTTAAAACACAACGGTCAGATCAAATGCTGCAAATGGTATCGCTGCTGTTGTTGATACAGACCTCAACTGCTGCTAAACATCATTTAAAATTACTAATCAAACGTTGAACCTCAGCAGAGGACTATATCTTTAACAATACTTCAGTTTTTCTGCCCACCCTCGCAATATCTTAAAGAAATTATTCATCTTAAAAGCCACCTATAGTATGCAGGCTGGAATTAGCATTGCTTCCTACAGCTGACCATCCAAAACATGGATGCTGAGTACTAAAGCACTCAGCCTTTAAAATAAGTACATCTATTTATAAATGTAAACTTTAGATCGGGGGCAGCACGGTGGCTAGCACTCTTTCTATGTGGAGTTTGCTTGCGTGGGTTTTCCCCAGGTACTCGAGTTTCCTCCCATCTCCAAACACATTCGATTAAGCTTAGGTGAGTCGGCTACTCTAAATTGTCCATAGGAGTGAATGTGTGTGTGAATGGTTGTCTGTCTCTAAGCGTTAACCCTGTGATTAACTGCTGATTGTACAGGATATACCCCACCTCACACACTAAGTTTGCTGGGATAAACTCCAGCGCCCCCCACGACCCTGTACAGGACAAATAGATAGGTAGATAATTGATAAATGAATGAATGAACGAACAAACTTCAGATCCTGTATTTATATATTCCTTAATAGTTGTTTATGACCATTATCACTTTTACATTTAAATAAGTTCAATTCTAAATTTAAAGTCAATGAATTTTACTAATTTAATAAAATGCACAATAAATGAGTGTAAACTGCTTTAATTCAAGTAATCCAAAGTACAAAACATTTTAAACCCAGCCAATAAAAATAACATGCACAAAAGGAATCTTTCCAATATTCAGCTGTGCTTTACACACTTAAGGAAAAGCTGTAACATTAACATTTTTTCTTTCCGGTTGAGCAACTCAATAAGTAAGCAATGAAAAGAAGAATCCATAAGTTTACATATGTTCTGAATAACCCGTTAGGATCCAAGCATGCCAAACATTTAAGAACAGTTTCCAAGGAGGATACATTTAATATTCCAAGCACATACTTCAAACCTATTTAACTGGAACAGAAAACACATTTTCGATTGATTTAAATACAATGATAAAAATACTTTAAAAAAATTTAATTTCAGCTTAAAAGTGAAGTAAATTAAGAAATAAATGTTAAAACTAACAATTGCATTTATACTATGGCAGTGGAGAACCTAAAAAGTGCAAAAGTTTCTAAGCATTTCACTGTATGTTGTACCACGTATGATGTACATGTGACCAATAAACTTTGAACTTTGAACTTTGAAAAGTCAGACTAAAACTCACATTGAAAGACAACCAGTAGCTAGAGTTGGGTATAAAGAACTGGTCGCATTTTAGAAACTGTTCCAACTAACACAGAACCGGGGATTTGATACAATGCATGCTTGTTGATTCTGTTTATAGATTCTTTTTTCTACTCATTCACGCACGGCGAACGGCAGTGTGGTAAAGATATTTTGTGCAAGGGAGGAAGTACCTCGAACATAAAACATTTGCACTTGTTGCCACCTAGTGGAGTACTAATCTATTCAATATTGTGGTTACAGCAAAAACGTGGCAAGAATAAAAGATAAAAACATTCCCCCCCCCCGTATTTACCCCACTAGATGGTTAAGGGCCTTGCTCAGGGGCCCAGAGGTGGCAGTCACTATCCAATCACCCCCCCCCCTCACACTCACTATCCAATCACACAGCAGTTATGCAAATCATTAACCTAGGGTTTAGGAATGTGCAGTATGAAATAAAAGATTAGGAACAGCCAGGAATGATTGTTACACCTAAATTATGTAAGTAAACTATGATTAACATACATCATCAACAGCGGTAATGCAGGATTATGTGTACTCCAGGCTCAACCCAAGCTTAACTAGCCCTAAAATAAGATGGATGAATTCAAATGCAAGAAATTAATTGATTTTAACTGATATAAACAATAAACGTTAGGCTTGCTAAGACAAGCCACTCAGCTAATCTGGTCACAAGTATTTTAACACACTGAAATGCAATTAGCGTTCGTCTGCCTTAACGTTCTGGAATACACAGAATATCCAAAAGTCCTTAATTAAATGAATGTTGTGCCAAAGCTTGTCCCAGAGCGCCTGTGTGTGAGCGAGAGCTGAGCTAAGATGGGCACTATAGCCCAGATATCAATGCATATCATTACTGGCAGATTTAACCGAAAGCTCATGCTGCCTAGAGACTGCTTCTCACCACCGCCACCCACCCACCATAATCCCCACCAAGAGTGGCGGAGATAAATATTTAGGCTGCATATTAGCAGCAGCACTCTTCTGGAAAGAAAGGAATGGAGACAATGAATTTTAGCAGCAAGGCAGACAAATGAGTGGGCGATGAAAGAGCGGAGTCACCCGAGCCTCATGCCTGCTCTCCCAGGAAGCCATGCAAAGAGCTAAACAATCAAAATATGCAAATATATAACAGCGCATGCAAACAATACCATAAATCTTCTAGAATTACGTGGAAAAATAATAATCCCTATAAATGGTTTTTAAACAGGAACAACCTTGGAAACTGCTTCAGTAATTTCCTATGCTGCCATTTCCGAGTTGAAATGGACAACGAATTGAGGTTGATATTATAGGAACGAGGTATATTATTATGGTCTGCGTTGCTAGTATTTATAGATGTATGGTAGATGGATCAGTCTTCTTCGGTTTTCAGAATTTTGTTTGTGTCTGGGATATTTTGGCAGAACGACAGTTATGTAAGATACAACACTCCGAAAGAGAGGATGCGTGTTAAACGATATGGATAGGCTGCAGAAAGAGAGTATTTTAAACACATTGGAGAGTTGAGTGTTAGTGTGAGAGAGAAATTGCTCCACTGCAGCACTTAAGAAGAGGAATTACGGGGAAATTACGCGGAATACTTTATAAGTGGTGTTCACATGATTGGCCCATTCCTAAAGGATTTATGACTAATCCCAGCCACTCGGGCAGAAAGTTGAATCGCCCATTGAATTAATTCACAGACTAAAAGCATGGGAGTATAAACGACTGCGCACTCCTGCGAATTAATGTACCAGTCATGAGCTTTATTCCTTTACTGGAACTAAGAGTCTCAAACACTGTTCCAGCATGACAGTGCGTCTGTGCACAAAGCCCCTGAGCTCCATGAAGACATGCTGTGTTCTGGTTGGAGTAGAAGAACTCAAGTGTCCTGCACAAAGCCCTGAATGTGACTCAATCCCCCTGAACACCTTTGGAATGAACTGGAACATCGACTGCACCCCAGAACCTCCTCACTATTACAACATCAGTGTCTGATCTCACTTAATACTATTGTAGCTGAATGAACACAAATTAACACAGTCACGCAACACAAGCGTTTCCAGAAATGTTTAAATAACGCACATAGATGGGTAGAGAACGTTTTGCCAAAAAGTGCAGCTGGACTTTTAATAACGCAATTGATGGTCAGTGTAAATGTAATATACAAAATAATAACTTGCTACGTAGGTGACAGTATAATCAGTGAAGTAAAATGTTTCACTTTTTTACTAATTCCATTATAAAATGAACATTTTGCAGGCATACAACAGAGTTAGACATTTTCAGCATTTGGCAGACGCTATTATCCAGAGCAACTTTCATCCGAGCAGTTGAGAGCTAGGGGCCTTGCTCAGGGGCCCAGCAGTAGAAGCTTGGCGGTGCTGGGAATTGAACCTCAGTCTTCGGATCAGCAGTCCAACACCTTAACCACTGAGCTACCACTTATTACCGCATTATAACCTCCTCAGTCTCATTAATAACCCTACATTAACTGATTGGCTATTTTGCTCTTTAATCACCATCTTGTCAATTCTAACTCTAATTAATTAAATTAAAAAAAAAAATAATTATATTTACTAATACCACAATGGTTAATCTCCAGCAGACACTGTAGCTGCATTCTAAAGTGACACACCGCAACTGGCTTTTAAAAAACCATCAAACCTAGTGTCCCAAGAAGTTAAAGGCTATTTATGTTGTAATGGATTTTACAGGGTTCCATCTTAAATCTTAGGCCCAGGTTACCATGGTTTATGTGAATAGATGTGGCAATAGACATGGTGTTAGTTAGACCTTCATGACCTTCACTGGTTCTGGCCAGATCATTTGGAATAAAAATAAGACCGAGATGACTCCTGTTAGAAGGTTCCGAGTTTTCTCAAAACACGGATAAACCTTTCATGTGAAAGTTTGTTTTGAGCGGCAGAATGTCTGTGCTTCTACGTGTGTGTGTGTGTGTGAGAGAGGCTGTTTACATAAAAAGGGGACTTTCGATTATTGAAAGTGTGTCACTCTGAAACGTAGCTTCATGCTCGTAACAGACTGCACCTTTATTGTTAAGAATTGCCTCAATACTTTGATTACTTTACTAAATATCTAATCTAGTTAATACGTTAATAAAATCTTTTAATAAACTACATCTTTGACTGATCTGGTCTCCATAATCCATTAAGGTAGGATTTCCACAACAATGTCCTCTTACCAGCTCTTTATATTAGGCTTCCTAGTTTGCTACATGTGCTAACGCTATAGAGATAGAAGCTACATTTCCTTCGCTCACAGAAAGCGTTAGCCACTAGCTATACTTCATGCTTGGCTCATCTGAAGACATGTTCAGGTCATTACAAGCAGCAAAGTAATGATACAACTACTTCCTTTCTCCTCGACACAGAGTTTGTGGCAGTGTATAATATGCATCAAACTGACTACAGCTCATAAGAGACTTCCATGCTGAGAACAATTCAAACTGTTAGTCTGAACCTCAACATCTCGAACTCTAATCAGCAGGGGTGCAATGATGCATCGTATGACAAATCCCAGTGCAAAAATGTAGCAGTGTGTATCGTGGAAACTTGTGTTGGGGTAATCAGCATTCTATTAAATCCAAGCAAGCAATACAGTTTTCATTTCCGGAACGCACACTGGCCATGTGAATACTTTTTTTTATTTTTTATCTGCTTTCACCTTCGAGATCTGCACTGAAAGTGGCCTCCCGTGAGCAACATGCGTTTATACATGTTACTGAGATAAGAGATAAAAGATGAGAAATCCTACACCCAGTGACCTCAACAACACACAGGAATGCATTTAGTGAAGCAGCAATATCTTTCAACAAAGGAATATACATCCAGCAGACACAGCAAAGACTAAAACGCAAGCGTCAATAAGTCAGCAACAGGGCGTATAGTCGGACCAAGAGGTCGTTTTAAAATGACGTACAAATCACGATGCAGCATGATAAACATGTATATGGATTGCACATTGTAGGCAGCTGGCCAAGTGATCAGTTAGCAGGAATGAAAACAACAACATAGTCATAAAACCACATTTAGTGCCAAGTTCCTCTGTACCGCTTTGTCCTTCAGGCTCTGAGGAATGCGAGTCATCTAAACCTATGTACAGTAACATCATGTATACTATAGGTTATGATATTTTTAACAAAAATTTGCATTTTTAAGGTCATAGGGCAATGAGTAAAAGGGCCTGATTTCTTCAAGTCTGAGTGTACAATGATTTAAAATAACTTGGATCATCTGCACTCCTGTTATGAGGTGTGTGTGTGTCCCTCTCAGGAAAACTGGATTACAAATTTCCTGGTGATCGCATTTGGTGGGTCACAAGGAACTAAGTTAAATACTTCACTAATCATAGAAATTTAGACTAGAGTGTTCATGTGTGTATCGCCTGGCTTAGCAAGTTGCATCAATGTGACTAAAGTAACTACAATTTTGATTTGAGCAAGCATGAGGCTGCATATTCATAGCCTTGTGGTCCTTACCACAGCCACCGACAGTCTCTTAGATGCTCTTGAATTGCTTTCCTTTTTCAATGATATACAATGAATATTAAAATTCTAGCTAGAGATATTGAATTTTTAGAACGTCCCTGCATGTTTTCCTTGCCACCGCTGCCTCAGGCTTGCTCATTGGGATACATTTCATTTCAGAATTTGACTTATTCTTCTTTATCTTCTGTGTAGCTGCTTTGGGACAATGTCTATTGTTAATAGCACTTCAGAAATAGATTTGAATTTAACTGAATTGAATTTTTGTGACCGATGACTGATATGCAGGACTGATTTTCTTTTATTGTCCTACTTGTCTTAGTGCTGTTGCCTAAACAATGATTACATCAGAACTGAACAAGCGTTTCTATTTATAACACGGTCAGTACTGTAATTATACTTCCTCACTGGAGACATGCTCTATAAATAGACAGATCTGAAACTAAAAGAAATGAAAAAGAATTACAATAAAATGCATTCTATTAAATAAAAATATTGTTACTATTTTGCTACAAAACAATCAATTCCACCACAGACACAATCTTGTTAGGCGGTAATTGCAGTCTACATTGACAACACTATAGCAGTCGTATCCACCACCACCACCACCATCCTGTTCTTCTCCTCCTCTGCGCATGCAGACGACAGCAGGCACTAGCATCGGGTACAGTGTGTATGTCTAAAGAGCACTATTGTGTCAAATCTGTCACATGCAGTAGTGTGCATTTCTGGCAGCATGAGATGCTGCTACTGATATGATATGAAATGATATGATATATGTTATGATATGATGAGTCAGTGAGGGCTGGCTTGGCTCTGCTTCTATATTCGCTCCTGAAATTCAGGATCAGATGAGAACAGAGACCAGCATGAGTCTTGCCCGAGTCTTTCATTATTGAGAGTGGAGGCAGCCTTATGCTTCTCTCATGAGCTCGGAATAGAAATTAATAACCTGTCAAATGGAAGCCTGGACCGTCATCATATTCATTTGCTTCGTTGTTATCTACCCCCTGAATTCACATAGCTGTTCTTTCTTATCAAATATAGTTTTTCTTTGTCAATGTCAAAATTTAAGCCAGTGCGGAAGACAGCAAGGCAGAAGACAGCAAAATACGAATCGTAGCAAGTAACGATAACTTGGATAAAGGAAAATATGATGTCTTGTTAAATTATTGATTAACAATTAAGACCATTTAAATTTTTTCTTTTGGGCTAGATATTCATAAGCTAAGTAGGCTTATAGTGAGAAATATATGCTTGGGAATAAGCTGGAAATAATAATATAAGTATAAGAACAATAACATTAACAATAATGATAAATGATATAAAATGGTTTACGGTCACCAGACTTGTAATAACGTGCACCTGTTCAACATTAAATATGGACATTCTGTTTTTATACTACTTGTGCTCATTTCCTTGTTGCTAGGGTACACACTATGCTTCTTTGCTCCGTGATGCTATTACGTTATTAATATTCATTGTGTGATATTTTTTTTTCATATTCGGTGCAGTTTTCGCGTGCAAGCTTCTTGAAATCCTGCCCAGCTCTAATACTGTTATTGTCTAGTTAACATATGCCTGGTTGAGACTGTGCTTTTAGGATTTACACTGTAACCGTTTGACTGTCTCAAGACTTTTGCCCAATCCTACAGTATTTTTGCGAATGTTCCAATACATTTGCGATGATTTCAGTTATTAAATCCTGCAATTGCATCCAATACCTTGACTCTGCCTTGCGACAGATGCTCAGAGATGTTTGTGAACTGGTAAAGGTTTCAGAACACAGCATGCCAATATTTAATAGAAACAAACATGTCAGTCATTAAGCCAAAAACAATACTAACCATTGAATGGTCCTAAAGCTACCAAGATAATCATGAAATCTACCCTGTGTTCAACCTCGGGCTCTTACTCGCAAAGATAAACATAGTTCACCACACGCAGTGTTGGTCTTCACAGTATGCAGTTGAATATCTGATTTTTCTCAGGGATTCCATCATGATGTCTCATGCTGGAAGATAAGCAAAAAATCCTTTGTGTATTCACACCGTTCCCCTAGGTATGTGGTTGGCAATTCTGAAAACTCCATTATTTCCCCTTTTTCAGAATGTTCTGAGCTTGTTCTCTTCCAGGTAACCCCAGCAGATCTTGTAATGTAGGGCTCGCTTTCACAGTGCCTGTTAAATACACCCAAAGCCTGTTGTTTCAAAGCCTTTGGAAAGATGGCAGTCATGTCGTTATGGTTATGAAAAGGGTTCCAGCAGTGCGACCTGGAGCGCCAGGTTCACAATCTTTGATTCTATTTATCCGAAGGCACTGTCTGCCTTTTCAGAAGCTTCGGAGAAATTTTTTTGCAGGTCTGACTATGGACCTGGCTGTAAAACACTTACTGTATATTTTGAAGAAGCTGGCTTGTTGAAAATCCACTTCAGCCTGTCTCTACTAAAAGGCTCCTGATGCTTTGACCAATTTCTTTGGCAGCTGCTATAAGATAAGCATACTTTTGTCTTCAGTCTTTTGCGCTGTTAGCTCTTGTCTAAATATAAGAATTTTGAGCCCTAAAGATAAGGTTTCGGACTGGGAACCTAAACTATCTAAAAGATAGGTTTGTCGTCAATCACCTTTCATGCATTAACTGGAGAAAGAGATGCAATCGGCTCAGGGAGACCAAAAGGAAACTTGTTAAACACGTTTGCACAAATATAATGAAGGGTTTGCCGACATTTTAAAAGAAATGAGGATAGCATAAATGACCTTTCTATTTGCATTTCTAGCCAGGAAAAAGGGTCAAGTAAAAACTAAAATGATTTACACTTTCTGAACTGAGAACTTTTTAATTTTGCATGAAATATTTCAGCTATTAGATGGTGTCACCTTCTAATAGCTTGCACAAATAATATGCCATTTGTCATAAATGAAGTTGTTCTCCAGAAATAATGATATACCGTATTTTCCGGTGTATAAGACGACCACCATATAAGACGACCCCCCTATTTTTCCAGTGAAAACTTGGGTTTTGTGCTATACTCTCCGTATAAGATCACCCCCCTTCCGAGACAACACCATTTAAAAAAAAATTCAGAAACATAAAAAAATAACGTCAGATTTGATTTAAACATGGTAATTTTAATGAAAACGGTTGACTTACTGACACTTAAAATCCTCTTTGGCTTTTCGTAGCTTGTGTGAAGACTCGTACACAGACTTGTAACAACTCAACTCTTAAATTCT
>JAOUQX010076217.1:0-13213 GCA_028566295.1 Liobagrus marginatus
TGTGTGTGTGTGTGTGTGTGTGTGTGTGTGTGTGTGTGTGTGTGTGTGTGTGTGTGTGTGTGCGTGTGTGCATGTGTATGAGTGCATGTGTGTAACAGAAGCAGGTTTTTTTTTCTTTTTAATCTTCTGGGTGGAGAAATGGAGAGATAATCCTTGTGAGGGCACGGTTCAGGGTAATTTACAATAACGGGATGATTAGATAAATGGTTGCCAGGTTTGGAGCTTAACGCACATATACACATGCATTTTCTCTCTCTCTCTCTCACTCTCTCTCTCTCTCTCTCTCTCTCTCTCTCTCTCTCTGGCTGTGCCTTAACTAAATCAGAAGCACCTGGAGGAACACCTCAGTTCTCATGCGGAGGAGATTTACAGGGAGATTTAAAAAGCTGCTGAGCTTTACGGTTTGGTCTGAAATCCTGCACTGCATGCAACACTATACACGGTATATACACTATGCATGCTACACTAAACATCGTATATACACTATGCATGCTACACTATACACGGTATATACACTATGCATGCTGCGCTATACACCGTATATACACTACATGCTACACTATACATGGTATATACACTAAGCATGCTGCACTATACACCGTATATACACTATGCGTGCTACACTATACACGGTATATACACTATGCATGCTACACTATACACGGTATATACACTATGCATGCTGCGCTATACACCGTATATACACTATGCATGCTACACTATACACCATATATACATTATGCATGCTACACTATACACGGTATATACACTACGCATGCTACACTATACACGGTATATACACTACGCATGCTACACTATACACGGTATATACACTACGCATGCTACACTATACACAGTATATACACTATGCATGCTGCACTATACACAGTATATACACTATGCATGCTACACTAAACATCGAATATACACTATGCATGCTACACTATACACGGTATATACACTATGCATGCTGCACTATACACCGTATATACACTATGCATGCTACACTATACACGGTATATACACTACGCATGCTACACTATACACGGTATATACACTATGCATGCTACACTAAACATCGTATATACACTATGCATGCTACACTTTACACAACTCCAACTTTAAAGTACCTCAGTCCTTTTTGGAACATCTTACACTGCATAATTCACAGAAACAAGCATAAGTAGATAAACCACATAGTTTAGCTAACAAAGCTAAGTTCAAGATGCCATTGATAATGCCTATTTTCCGGATATTTGGGATTTGGCCCCGCCAGACCACCAGAGGGCAACAGGGTGCATGGTGCATATTTGGGGATGCCATATAAGCGCAGGTGCATACTGGGTTGTTAAACAGTGTTAAAGGTTACGGTTTCCCTGTGCCTTGTGTCGCAGTCCTGCTGTGCTGGGTTTGTTTGTTTGACCCATTACTCTATGGGCTGCCCACAACAAATCCACATTTGGGCCCCTAAAAGGTAAAACTGCTTTGGGCCCCACATGGGCAAACCCACAATCGACCCATATGGGATTAATGTTGGTTTAACCATGCTCAAACTGCCCACAGGCCACAGTTAACACACATTGCTTATGGCGGCCCCAATGGTCGGCTGTGATTGGTCCAGTCAGCTCGTTAAGGACCACCCATTATGGATCCAGGAACACAATTCTGGTGTCAGAATTCTTCCTGTTGATTTGAAATGGATATTGCTAAACCAAAGGGCGAAGCCTCCCCAACACCAGACCAACAAACCCGCCCCCCCCCACCACCACCAGCCTTTTTTTTACGATTCCTCAGATACCATTTCTTTCTAAAAGTGTAGCTAAAAGCCAATGTTAGCCTTAGCCATGCTAACTAGCGCTAAATTGTAAATATGTTTATCTGCTTAGCAGATATACATATGCGTAGTATTAGGCTTGTTCCCAGTTCTAATAAAAACCAGTGAAGCTTTTTAACTGAAACCTTTTCCAGACTTCCACTTTGTGCGCACGTGGTGTGTATTAATGTCATGACCCTTGGTGCTTTTTTGTTTCTGCGGCTCGTTTCTCGTTCTGTTTTTAATTCAATCCAGTGTGTGTCTGCGTGTGTGTGTGTGTGTGTGTGTGTGTGTATGTGTGTCTGGTGTCTGAGCCGTAATGAAATTACAGTCCCAAAGAGAAACTTTTGGAAATCAATGCATCAATGCACAAATACATTGAAAGAATCACAAAAAATGTAAAATACTAACTTTCTGCTTTGTAATTCTAAAGTCAGCATAGAATATCAGAATTAAATCGGAATGTGCCTCTAGTAAGCAATGTTGGTTTGGCAGCGGTATATAAAAATGCAAAATTAATTAAAATGAATGCTTTTTTGGGAGGTTTTTCATCATAAATATACTTTTTAACCAAACTAAACCTACAAAAGTGTAATTTTACTGCACATTCAACTAAGGCAGACTTACTTACTTAAATAGAATGTGTTGTATGGTTTACGTTTTCTTTTATTACCCTAACCCACATTTCTACCACTGTGAGAGACGTCGTGGTGTTTTTATGTGATTTCTTTTTTCATAATTGCATGCTGTTAAAATGATTACAATGACCGAGGCTTTATTTAAACATTTTATGCTCCAGTGTGTGTAGGAATATTTTGAAAATGATGTTAGACATGTTTACTAAGTAAAGTTTTAAACCTGCAATAATAATAATAATAATAATAATAATAATAATGCATTTAAAAGAATAAGTTATAAAATCCTGAATTATTGCCAGTTAGTAAATCAGGATAGTTTTGGTTCTTGAGGCTTTGGAACGTGACTGATTCAGTAAATGTACGCTGAGCGAATGGGGCGGGGTTTTGTTTTTAGAATATAGTCTGTTAAGTTGCATGTAAACAGATATATGATTTGAACAACTATGCGTTCATAGCAAATTAGGCCACTACAAAACACCAACGTTCTGTAAATACGGTGTTTCACTCTTAAATTCCCAAGTTTTCTTATATGATTTGTGCAGATATCATTTTATATAAGCGTTAATATCATGTAAGAAGCCCAACTTTTACCTCTTGGTATGATTTTCACAAGACCTTAGAAAGTGGGCTGTGGTATCTGGCACCAAGATGTCAGCAACGAAACCTTTGGGTCATGAAAGTTGTGAGCTGAGGCCTCCTAGGATTGGATATGTTTTACAACTCCAACAAATGTTTGATCGGTTTGAGATCTGGGGATTTTGGAGGCCAAGTCAACATCTTGAACTCTTTGTTTTGATCTTCAAACCATTTCTGAGTACTTTGCTTTGTGCATGGTGGCAGGTTGCCAAGTCCTGATGAATGAGGTTACGGTCATTAGTGGTTTAATGCTGTCATTAAAGGACGCACTTGTTCTGCAGTAATGCTAAGACGGATGTTATGTGTTAAAGTAACATTAACATAAATACCCTGACCGAAGATTCTCCAGCAGAACACACTGCCTCATTCCCCAGCGTCTTCTTATAACTACTTGTCCTTCATTGGACCACGTTTGGTTGGTACTAACTACTGCATACTGGGAACCAGAGAATTGACTTGGACCGGCATTGAGCAGGTTGCAAAATTGGTTGTAGCCAAAGTCATTAAAAATTCTACAATTTGTTTATTCACTTTATAACGTACGTCATCGTAACATATTGATCAATGTTCATAGTCAAAACCATCTGCCTAATATTGGGTAGGTTTCGCATGAGACACTAAAACAGGTCTGACCACTTGAGGCATTTAACCTTTAATGACCTTTAAAGCTGTGCTTTGTATCAAGCACCAAAATTCTCCAAAAATACCAGAACACACAGGTATACAAAAGTATTTCAAAAAGACACATTTACATTTCTGCCATTTGTTTATTTAACTGAGCAGTTCAGGGTTAAGGGCCTTGGTCAGGGGCCCTGCAGCGGCAGCTTACTGGTGTTGAGGGTTGAACCCACAATCTTTCGATCAGCAGTCCAACACCTTAAACGCCGATCTTGATCTTGATCTTAAACGCCGAACTTGATCTACAATTATGTCATTTAATTTAGTAAGAGATACAAGTTTGAGAAATGTTTCTTACTCTGTACTGATATGGCAACACACTATGGATCACGCTGTCGTAATTACAGGTAAACGGCTACATTTTTATTTAGCGTGTTTCTATAAGGACTAAATCGTTCCTCACGCTGCTGCTGCTGCTGCTGCTGACAGACGTGATTTATTAACATTAAACAATAACTTCCGCACAGACGATCTGCAATGCCAATTAAACTTGGGCAACTCAAGCCAAGTTAAGAATGTGGATCAGAAATTATGCAAATTAGAGAAGAAACCTCAACTGGAACTTTGGAAGTTGGCCTGAAAAATAAAAGCAGGTCTGGCACAGAAAAATCAGTTCCACATGTTTCATTTTCCTGTAAATGAGGCCAGAGTGAGAAAATGTAGCTTAGCTAAATCTTAGCTAAAAATATTGTAGTTATTTATTTATTTATTTATTTCGGGGTGTTTTTTTTTTTTTTTTTTAAACACTGATTTTCTGGTTCTTCTCCGGTTTTTCTGGAGAAATTCTGGATTCTCATTGGACTAAAGGATTAAATCGGGGTCTTGGTAGAGGACGTTGCTATTAGATCTGACCTGTTATGCTAGTCATTATGCTAATCATTATGCTAATCATTTGTGAACTTATTAGAAATTAATATTCGCCGTTTAGAGCCCAATGCTAAATGAGTTTTGTGCTTTATAATAGCAATGCAAATTGCGAACCACAAACCTGAACCTGAAGGTATTTATGAAAATAACACAACACTTCTAACTAGGATTTTCCACAAATTAGCATGATTGTATCTGAACAAAACCGTTCTGATAAAAACAGAAATGCACATTCTTTAATAGTTTTGCTCATCGTTGTTAATTAGCAGTTGTTCGTTGCTACATTTTTTATAAATTCATAACGCAAGTCAGAAATACTTCAAATGAAAAAATGTAAAACTGGCAGTCAGGCTCGAGGGGAAAAAAGGAAAAGGAGTCTTTCGTTAGCTCATACGGTATAAGGATATTATATCACGTTTTATTGTTATATGAAAAGAAAGTTATGTTTCATTTTAGATGTGTAAAAGTAGAAGAAGGATATTAGCATAAGCGCTGCATATTAATGAGAGGCTACTTGTTTTCAGAATCCTGTTTGTTATTAATTATTTGTGCTGTGATTAAAGGCTCGGTTGCTAGTGTAAAAAAAGATTAAAGAAATATTTTTTTGCATTTTTTTCGTTGTCACTTTGCTGAAAAATAAAGCATCTGAAGTCTCGTTTTTGTGTCATTATGAAGCTAAATTGACAGCATAAGATAATCATACGATAAGCCCACGGCTCGATTTGTGCTAAGCTAAACGACACTACTTTAAAAACGGCAAATTTTCTACCTTTTTTTTTTTTTTTTTGTTTCTAGGAACAATTAAATAACGCTATAAATCTCGAAACTCTTACACATTTCCGGTGCTTTATTTAGCTCGCCGAGTGAAAGGAACCCAATCCCACGTGTTTGATTCATCTGTGTTTGAGAATAAAACCGTAAGCTGCTTCTCATTTCCTGTTGAATGCGAGTTTGATTAAAAAAAATAAAAAACAGTTAACCTCAATAAGCTAAATGAAACGCAAATGAGACGCTAGTTTGTAATTTGCTGTGGTCCATCATGAGAATGTGTTGCATGTGAGGGCTCGGGTAAAGGCCCAGGCGGTCAGGGTTGTGTGTATCCTGTTTATCAGAACTTAATTCCTTCCTACATTCGTAGATGGTAAGAGGTGCATCGTGCGCCGTATGTTATGTAAGATGCAGCTTAAGATACAAAATGCTAATTGAAATTAGCCCATCTGTAAAACAAGTTTAATGTAGTAATATTAAATAATACATTTGTAAATAATATTTGCGGTGTGACATTTGAGGGTTTAATTCAGCGAAACACACAGAAATGTTTTTGATGAATGAAAAAGTCAGTGGATTTCAGAGTGGACATTAAGCGCTTAGCGTGAAGTGGACGACTTGCTGACGGACTGACAGACTGCTGAATCATGACACATGCCACAGGAGGAAAATTTCAGACTAGAAAATGGAGCTTGGATTCAAAAACCCGTCCTCCGAGTGTGTTTTAGACCAACAGAGAGAAAGAAAAAAAAAGATAATTTGCTATGAAGAAGAAAAGTTATAATGTAAGTAGTGAATACCAGCGTGTTTTTATTTCATTATAAATTTAAATTATAAATTGTCTCAAATTTTAAACAAATACTAATTTAAAAAATGTTTACTCAAAGCGAGACGTAAATTTATGCATTAAGCAAAATCTATTTGTTGTTAATAAGCCTTTTATTGATGATTAGCATGATAATTAGCATAAAAGTCTCTAGCCAATAAATAATAGAAGACTTGTGGAAATTTTGGGCCATACCATTTGGATATTGGTATGTGATAATAAAAAAATACATAATCATGCACACACTGCTACTCCACAGTAAACACATGTACATGTACACACACTAATGCAACACACATTTCTTCATCATAACCTACTGTGTTGAAGAACACCTGCTCGCCTTCTCTACTGTAAACACGCTGCATTGCACGTGTGTGTGTGTGTGTGTGTGTGTGTGTGTGTGTGTGTGTGTGTGTGTGTGTGTGTGTGTGTAAGAAACAGAGAGATCAGATTCAATCATCACGGTTAATTGCATTACGTCAATGTTGGTTTGTTTTTTAATTGACTATTTATTTCATCAATCAACTATTATCTCACTATGACAGCAAAATGAACTGTTATTATAATTAATTAGTTATTACTGTTGTTATATATATATAACCGCACGTCCTTAATTAGTCAGCATTCCTATACACGTATCTTTTTAATTTATTCCTTTTATTATCCGCTTTGGCAGCGAAGTGATACATGATGAATTCATCTCATTAAAAAAAAAAAAAGGAGATCTGAAACATTCAGGGGAAGAAAATGCACAAGGTGAAAGAATGAAAAATGACGGATGACTTAAAAAAATTCTTATTTTTTATTTCCCCAAAGACTAGAATGGGAGCATAAGAACTAGTTTTAGTTAAATTTAGTTTCTATGATGAAAGTAAATGGTATACTGTATCATCATCATCATCATCATCATAAATGATTACAGATTTTCTAACTGTGTTTAAAAGCTAGAGATTGACATATAAACTAATGTTTATTAGTAAATAATTTATTTTACTATATACTTTATTTACTAAATAATTTATTATTATTATTATTATTATTATTATTAGTATTATTATAAAAAAAAGAAATATTTCAAATAAATTTGGAAAAATGACAAATATTTGTTCATCATATTGAAAATAAGAAAAATAAATAAACAGGAAGTGAATTTTAACAGTATTGTGACAGTCACTTTCCATACATCTTTTTATTTATTTATTTTATTCATTTTTTTGTGTCTATTTTAAACTGTTTTTTTTTTTCCCAACAGTCATTAAAATATACTGCTCACAAAAATTAGGAGATATTTCCAAACGAATAAAAAGCGGATCGAACAAGAATTGCTACACAATCAGTCCGTGCTTCATCACGGTCAGTGTGTTTTGGAAGTCTTGGTTGACCACACACCTTACGGAACAGTCAATGTGTACCACGCTCGTCCAGTTTCACATGCTTCTACCAGTCGGTCACTTGCTGCTCAAATCGCGATAATTGAATTTGCATCTCATTTGCATAATGGAACAACTTTCTTTGACTTGTCGTTTGCTTTTCTAATGTTCTTGTTTAATAAAAACAAAAAAATCAAATGCATTTTTCTATCTCTTTTTTAAATTGCTTCATATTCAATTTGAAATATCCCCTAATTATTGTGAGCAGTGTAATTAATCTTGTACATTTATTGGCAAAATAATCGCTCTAAATAAACACTATTAGTCCAATAATATGGATCTGTGCATGATGACGATATTTTAAATCCTAATCTTAGTAACAGCGACTGAGATTTGACGAAGTGGTTTTTAATCTGTGTGTGTGTGTGTGTGTGTGTGTGTGTGTGTGTGTGTGTGTGTGTGTGTGTGTGTGTGTGTGAGTGTGTGTGTGTGTGTTATTTAAGACACTAGTCTGAAATGCTAATTTCAACAATTAAAAGTAATGGCTTTATGGCTATTTCTAATGCTCCTGCCTATAAGAACTAGAAATGAACCCCGTATTGGGCATGTCTGTGCTCAGCTCCATGTCTGCCATCCAGAAAGTGTGAAACATCCAATTAAAGCGCTTCTTAAAGGATCTCTAAACCCAGCAACAGGAAGAAACAGCTGCTCTAAGTCTTTTCTCTGGATCTGAGGCCCATTTGGATATGAAATCATGTATCATGTATACAGCAATATTACTTTTGGATTGTAGCCACGTTTCTATTGGCTGGAGGAAGAATTATTACACAATTTTAATCAACGGAGGCCTGTTGCGAGATTGGCAGTGAGATTAAACATGTGGGCATCAAGATGGAAATTGGACGAGGAACTTACACGTCATTCTGACATGAAGGAGAGAAAACAAAAAACTAATAGCGAGAAAGAAAAGGAGAAAAGAAGGGACAAAGAATCTAATAAAGAAATAACGTGATTAAAGGAAGTGATGAGGGGACAGGAATATGCGGCAAAGAAAAAAAAAAGCAGGACATGCAAAAAGGAAATAAATAAAATAATATATATATGAAAAAAATAAAAAATACTGGTGTGTGTGAACTAAGAAGGAAAAAAAAAACAGACAGAAAAAAAAATAATAAAAAATTCAGGGGAACGTCCAGAAGAACATAGGAAAGAGAAATTGATAGAAAGGGTCAAAATGACAGTAAGACAATAATGTCAAAAATATATCATTTTAATAAAGTAAAAAAAAAACATCAACAGGAAAAATAATCATAACCAGAATCGTTCACCGAATCCGTTTGTGAACCGGTTTAAACGGTGTTATATAAAACACAAAGTCGCATCACCTCTCACCAGCCAATCAGAATGAACTATTCCTCAGCCACAGCGTAATACGTATTAACGCCTCCGTACTGAACTCATTTTCCGCTTTAGTCCGTTAATTGTAACAAATGTATATTTAGGCCGCAGCTACATTTATTTTCATCACCCGCCTTTTTCTTCATAGCGGAACGGTCCATAAAGAAGGTGGGTGGAGCCCCGCCGTACAGTATCCGCAGGGATGTGTGAAGAGAAAAGCGTTCAAGCTTAACGAGGCAATAACATCAATAAAAGGCTTCGGTTAAATTATTAAACACACAGGACATGTACAATTTGGTCTGGTTTTATTTCCAACGCCTCTGAATATTTGATGATGCACCATCCACCAAACGCCAGCGTGATATAAAACCCTAACGAGCTGCTTTTTATCTTACTGAAAATGGCCGCCTCGTTGTTTTATTCACGAAGATAATCTCGGGATCTCGCATCGATTCTGACTTTAGAGAGATCAGGCTGACCACGAAGCTGTAACTCGTACAACTAATGTGAATCGGATATTAAGATAACGCTCCAGCTTGATGCTAATATCTAAGCGACAAGGTTTGGGGTTTGTTTTTTTGTTTTGTTTTTTTAAACTGGGCAGGACACGCCCACTGTCAGCATTTAACAGATGCTAACATTGTCCTAGTGCTTTACATACGTAAGCGGCATGCAGTTTAGCCGTACGTTATTTGTGAGAGACCGTAAAGTAGATGTAGGATGAAATGAGGAAACATCACCCTATCCAGAGCAGGACACAGTAGCTATGGTTTTACACACTAACCATAAACATCATGTCTATAGAGCTCTGGGGATTTTGTGCACAGGGGCATTGTCATGCTGGAACAGGGTAACAAAACAAACAGCAGTCGTTCTAGGGATTTGTACAGTATGTTCAGTTGAAATGCCCGTTAGTCCAATAGAATGGGGTTGATAACCTGTATATAGGCTGATTTATATCGTGAGGGATGTGCAAAAAGCATGCCAAACCCATAAAACAAACTCCATCCAATGATTAATCAAATACTATGTGCCTAGAGAGGCCATAAAACCCAAAGGCCTCCCGAAAGAGCACTTGAAAGGTTTTAATGACATTGGAGGGTCTGGTTAATGGATCTAAGCAACATGCTTTAAAACACCTTTTTATGATGATGGGAATGCTGGTGCTATCTTGGGAACTGGGGAGATTGTCAAGGCTTTAATATACTCAAGATTTCTGCAGTTGGTGACCGTGGCAAACCAGCATCCAATCAGTGTTACCGTTCCTCCTCATTAATATGGCTTTAATAGCCACAAGTTCTTATTTACTTACATTATTCATTTGTTATTGTTGAAATTTTTAGCTTGGTTTAATTTCCCATGCCCCATCTCTATTCTGTTCCTCGAATATTTAATGACGACCCTTTGTTGTGACACTTCTCCAGGATCCGGAGGGGTATGAGGAGATCGACAGGCTTGGGGCAACTTGAAAGGGATCTTAATAGGCTGTTATTACCCTCTTCACACATGTAAACAAAACATATAATAAAGTAATCCCTTACAAGTGGAGAACATTTATCACTCGCGTTTTGTTTTTTTGTTTTTATGGCATGCCACCATTCACAAGTCAGTTCTTAACAACGCCGCAACCTCCATAAACCCTCTGCATCCGACTCAGGCTTGGAAGCCATGTCGGCTCCTCTGGACTCCACCAACTATAACTAATGCCCGATCATTTACCAATTTGGGAATGCCACTGGATGTAAGTCACTGTGATATTGTCACATTGTCGGTGATCTAAACAATCCCAAAGGAAGAGTTAATGCAACCTAAATGGAATTAAAAAGCATTTCCTAACAACATAAGTACAAATCTGCCAGTAACATCCAATGGACACCACATTGAACTAATTTTAATCATCTGCAAGACCACTGTACTGGAACGGGCACATCATTAATTGCCCGATAATTTATTGAAGATTGCTGTAAGCTCCTCCTTAACCACCTGTTTTTGGGTACGAGCAAACGATAGGGGGTAGATACAAACAGTCACTCTGAGGACATCTCAAAAAGGTGTTGTGGAAGATTATTAGAAAGCGTTAGAACCTCTGACCCGTTGCTTCTCCCTCTACAGAAAGACCATCACTAAATTCAAAGTAGACCGCTCCTCTCCACTTGGCTTACCGTATCAGCAATGTCCCTGATTCTCCTTGTGATCTTGATGGACCCTGGCCAATTGGCAATTTGAAGCTTGACATGGGTACTAATATAAGGACTTGGTCTTCCTCTGAACATTCCCTAAGCCGAGTGCCTTACTTGTCAGGAATGACCTCAGGAATGCCCAACATTTCTTAGTCTGACGCAATTCACCCTCAGGCCTTTTATTCCGTCTTCCAGTTTTTCCATATAAGGTGTTAATAAAACATGTTTACACGAGTTGTTTTTGTCCATGTATTAGCTCAAATATGGACTTCCTTCTGGGAACTGCCAACAACGCAGGCTCAGGCCACTTATTCCAATTTCAAGCATCAATTTCAATTCAATTCAAATCAATTTCATTTATAAAGCGCTTTTAACAATACACATTGTCCCAAAGCAGCTTTAAAGAAGATAAACAGACTCCTTCCACGTGATTGATCCATGCGTTTGTTTAAACCAGGGATCGCCAACCTTTTAGAAACTGAGAGCTACTTCTTGGGTAGCGATTAATGTGAAGAGCTACCAGTTTGGTAATTTGGTCACTTCTGAAATAACAAATTTGCTCAATTTACCTTTAATTATGTTATTATTTATAATGAATGTTATTCATCTATGTGAAGACACTGATCATGTTAATGATTTCTCACAATAATTATCAGCAATGATTAAACAAGGTAGTAAACAGATAAATAGTAATATGCAACACTTTATTTCTATAAATCTTTATAAGTAATTATATTTTCAAATTTACATTAATGTAAGTCTGATTTAAAAAAGAATAGCAACGAATAATATAGATGTAGTTCACTGGTAAGTGGTGTTATGGTGGGATATTTTTTAAACAGGCCCGTGGGCTAAACACGTGGTCCTTGCGGGCTACATGGTGCTCGCGGGCACTGTGTTGGTGACCCCTGGTTTAAACTGTTCAACCAGCTCATATTTCTGCTGCTGCGAGTCAGATTAATCCATTATAATTAATGCATTTTGAAATAATTGTGAATATCCTATCTGGGATCCTAACTGGGAAAATGACAGAGAACGTCATTACGGTACGTGCTGGTCCACTGGACTCATTCCCTATTAATAATCCAGTAATCTCACAAGCAAATTCGAATGTTTATATATAAAAGATAAAGTTGTTAGCCTTACCCCCTTTTATTTAGCCTAATACGGATACGTCATGATTTCTAACTTAAAATATGTATAAAAATAAGTTTAAAGAGAACGCTGAATATTTCGGTTAAACGTTTTAACACTGGTTGTTTACCTGTTTAGTTTGCGGGTAGACAAAGAAAGAGTTAAAGGAGAAGGGGAAGAGAAATAATTTAAGAAAATGCTAGAGGTGGGGAAAAAAGAAAGACAGCACCAATAAATAAGAATAGTGAGAAGGAAATGGGGAAAAGACAAGTAATAAACAGAATAAAAAAAACGAAGAAGAGAAGCACAGGAGAGCTTTAGAAAGCGGAGCGTGATGCATGTTGTGGGTCATCCTCTGTGCTGTAAAGCTTCTGATGGAGTAGCTGTGAGCTGAAACACATCCACTCAGATTTCAGGAGAAAATCCCACAGCTGTATTCACTACATCAGCCTCAGGCCAGACGCTGTGTCTGTGCACGACTCGGGGCCGACTCGCATTCCAGATCCTGCAGATACGCTTGTTCTTCATCTCCCCACATCACTTTATCTCCAACCCTTTATCCCTGTCTCGCTTTGATCAGAGCCGTCACCGCTTTAAAAGCATGGGTCAAGCTGATGACGGCAAACTTGCGCAACAAAATATTAAGTTGTCATTGTTAACCTGTCGTCTGTGTTATTATTTATGTCACCTCATTAGTTAGGAATCCAGCCCATAACAATCAGTGACGCCCACTAACAGTAATATATCCCACCCACTAACAGGACATATCCCACCCACTAACGGTAACATATCCCACTCAGTAACAGTAACATATCCCACCCACTAACAATAACATATCCCACCCACTAAAGGTAACATATCCCACCCACTAACAGTAATATATCCCACCCACTAACAGTAACATA
>JAOUQX010076251.1:0-13195 GCA_028566295.1 Liobagrus marginatus
TGTCCACAGAGGAGGGGGTGTTTGCGCCAAAACACTAGCAGAGCATTCTGGGATTTGTAGTTTTATTGGTGCGTGCGGTATATACTGGCGGGCCAGCTCTAATAGTCATTTGGTATTCCTTCGCGGGCCAAAAATAATTACACCGCGGGCCAAATTTGGCCCCCGGGCCAGAGTTTGACACCTATGCTTTAAACTGACGACTTAAACCTGAACGAATACCAAAATGTTTCTTTTAAATCAAAAAGGATTTTACTTTGTAAATATGTAGTATACAGTAACTAAACCGCTGAAGCAGCACAATCATCAATATCAAACTTTTATATGTTAAGTTACCAAATATTAAGAACTTTTAGTGCAATAGATCACCGGATGTCTGTTAGGTTCATCCTAATAAAAGGCTGAACAGAGGCAGATCATTTCTGTTACAATAAAATAAAAAACACTACTGAGTGAAATAAAGTCAAATAACACCTTAAATAAACCTTTCTCTGAGGTTTCAGTGGAAGAACTTTTGCAATGGGACAGAATATAAATCATCATCTTTTACGTACACACTACAATTTCAATCTGCAGAAAGAAGGCTAACTCAAACCCAGACCCACACACATACACACACCTCCAATTCTTCTTTTTTTCTTGTGTAGTATAAAACAATTACATCGCTTGTGTTCAGACACTGAAAAAATGGCACAATAACTTGGTGTGTTACTATCTTGTTTGGATAAGAAGCGAGTTCAGGGTTTTTTTGTTTATCTTTCCCCCAATGTGTACTAGTTTTTCAGTTCAAATTGTGTGATTGTGTTCTCCAGCATCATGTTTTTAGAGTGAGGTAACAATTTGGACTAAGAAAATCTTATAAAGTACAACAGATGTCAAGATGAGCGGAGTAATTAAACTCTTCAGCACATCAGTGTGTTCTGTCCTCCGGTCTTTAGGAGCATCCGTGTAATGATTTAGCAATGTCACTAAATCATTACAGGTTACAGTTCTGTATATGTGACACATAACTGACGAACTCTTTCACTTCGTCATTAACGGTCTATTTTGATTTGCCTTTAAATGTCACACATAGGTTTTTATTTACAATGAGCTTGTATCTCACTGCCTGGTTTTTGTATTACTGCTTACATCCCATGTGTTTCCTGCAGCAGCGTACTCCAGTGGTTTTGGTGAAAGATGCCCTCTGTATGTTTGGCACTTGAGGCAAATCCGAACTTCACTGTCGGAAACGAAACAGAAGGTGTGGTGAGGTCTGGCTGATACGATAACATTCACTGAATAATTGATGAACCAGCAGAATGAATTCCATTCTTTATTGGTGTTTTGTGAGTTATGTGTAAAGCTCTGCATGGGGCTGTGTGCTCCTTCAGGTTAGCAGAATAAACTTAACTACTAATAGTGCTTTTAAAACTCACACAAATGTCAATTTGTAGTGAAACTAAATAATTACACGAACTCTGATCCTAGCTAAAGTGCTGTCAGGACATCATAATTTGTTAACTATCTTCAGAACCTTTGATAGAACCTCTTCCAAAGAAATACAGCTTTTACTCAATGCAGTAGTTTTAAAATACCATTCTACTTTACACCGGTTTCCTTAAATACCATTCTACCCCAAGCAGCGTTCCTTAAATACCATTCTACTTTACACCGGCTTCCTTAAATACCATTCTACCCCATGCAGCGTTCCTTAAATTCCATTCTACTTTTACACAAGCTTCTGAAATAACATTCTACCAAATGCAGCGTTCCATAAATACCATTCTACACAACCAGCATTTCTTAAATACCATTCGACCTTACACCAGCTTCCTTAAATAACATTCTATACCATGCAGCGTTTCTTAAATACCCTTCTTCCCAACCCAGTGTTCCTTACATACCATTCTTTCCAATCCAGTGTTCCTTACATACCATTCTACCCAACCCAGTGTTCCTTAAATACACTTCTTACTAACCCAGCAATCCTTAAATACCTTTCGACCCAATAAACGCCACACCTTAATCGTTAAAGATATTAGACGGCACAGTCTGCAATTCTCTCTGTTCTCTCTGCAGTCAGGCTCGGATGTGTTTACGATCAGTTCACATTTATAATGTTTCGCTAGTGTAATAGTAATAAATAATGACACTATAGGTAGTGAAATTAAGCGACTGATCAGTTTCTTGATGAGCTCCAGTGATCTGGAAGCAGATGGTGGTGAAAAATAATTAACTCTTTCAAATCTGTTTGGAAGGTGAAAGGCTGTTCCTCGCCGCCTGCTCCTTAGTGCTCGATGAACCTCTTCACGTCCACTAAGTGCAACTGGGCTGTCAAAAACTATTCCTCAAACTCTTAGCTCAGTTCTGCAAAGAGGCTTCTTGGTACATTACAATTGGCACAACGTAAACAAAGCGGTTACCTGAGCGACCACCATACTGACTCGCAGGACTCAAACACCACTAAGAGCCTCATAAGAGGCCAAAAGTAGGTAATAGAAAGCATTTGTTGTCTAATAAATGGCAACTATAATCTTATGCATTATCTTGTGTGCTCTCGGGACTGTACACTGACCTTTTCCATTGTGCTACCCCTCTATAGTTTCTGCAAAAAGACAAACCAATGTTTCTAGTTATACTGTAAAGAGTTTGCTCTTTTGAGACAATTGTACTGTTAAATGTAATACACACAAGGTTCAGTGAATTGGTTTTTAGAAGAACTCTGTAATTCTGAACACATTAAAAATTGGTTGTTCAGTTGTGCATTACTGCAGAAACCCTGTGCATTTGTGTTCATACATACCTGCATACATTTCTAACTCTATTGGCTTCTTGAATGTTTCCTTGCTATGAAAAATCTGAAAATTCTGTAACATCTGGAACATTTAAAGAAAATCTGTAAATGAAAAGATTAGACACCCAATCAAATATAATATTTAATTAAATATATAACACTTAACATCTTTTTTTGCCTGAAGATTTAAGACTTAAGATGACGGCAGACCAGCAGCATATCAGTGCTCCATGTAATTCACTGGTACCAATTATTTGGATGCTTCTCCATGTCATAAGCAATTTGGATAAGTGATTAAATCTAAATTCGATTTGCTTCGTGTCCAAATGACCTCCACTACTCCGATTTTGTTTAAAAACTTGTAGCAAGCTAACGAAAGTGTTAGTTTCTATACCTTATATAGTTTCTAATCACTTTCTGTCATCATGTTCGAATTCAAGGCTCACTGCGTTGTTGCTTTTGAGCGAGGCGTTACTTTACATTAAACATATGTGTATATACAGTGAGCAGTGCAGAGCTGGAGTGACAAGGGCGGGTTTTGTGGTTTCTCTTTAAAAGCTGAATGTTTATGACAAAATGAATGGTAAGGTGTGGCCAATGCTGCAGCTTGTGTGAAACCCCTTTATAATGACACAACATGAATCTCAGGAGTCAGCAGTTACTGAGATTAAGAAAGAAGTTTCAGCACTTAAAATGGATTGGGATTTTTTGTATCTGCAGAGTGTTTATTCCCCCTACAGCACTCTTTTCTGGTTGTGTTTGACAGCTAATGTGACCCGGGAAGTTGTGTCATACATGTTCTATATAAAAAGGAACAGATCATCATTATATTAAAGTGATATATTGAACAGTACTTTTAACTTTTATATTTAAGATGCTGATGCGGTAAATAGAGTGCTACTGTACAAGAGAGTTACTGTACATAAAGCGCAAACCAAGATGGAAAGTACTTCAAACCACACATGTATGTAGGATTCGCATGACATACTGTATGTAGCACAATTATTAATAGTGTTATTATTATTATTATACTATTAGACATTAATAAGCAATGCAGTCACCTCGCAGATCAAATCCTGAGCTCTGGTTACTCTAAGCAAATTGTATTCTTTCTCCAGACTCGTCCAACAGGTTTAAGGAGGCACAGCTACACTAAAATGTATAAATTAGTGCCCTGTGATACAGAAGACTAGCATCTTGTTCAGGGTGTATCCCTACCTTGTCCTCTGTGCTCCTGTGCTACAGAAGATAAACGGGTGATTGTTTTACCACAAGGCACCAGGTACATGGAATTTATCATGTTGCAATCATGAAAGCTACTACTGTATTAGATAGAACCGGTCACTAAAGATCAAAATAAATAATTTACGATCCAATGTCATGTTTTATTTCTATTTCTAAGGGTTTTATTGCAGACCATTCCAAATATAGATTTCCAGTTTATAATTTCATTTTTAAGCATCATTATAAGCCGAGATGAGAGTTATTCAGGCTTCATGTACAGCAGGTATTCAGTAAACAATGAAGCTGCTCATTCATCATTGTTCATTCAGGTATGACTAATGTGGTGTGGTAGTTCAGTGGTTAAGGTGTTGGACTGCTGATCTGAAAACCAGGGTTTGATTCCCAATGCTACCACTGCTGGGCCCCTGACCAAGGCCCTTAACCTTCAAGTGCTCAGTTGGATAAATTGTAAGTTGCTCTGGATAAGGGCATCTGCTAAATGCTATAAATGTAATATGCTGTGTGTATTAGTCCTAAAAAATTTAATCAGCAGGCGCTTTCGACCTATTTATTTATTCCAACATTTTCAACATTCATATATGGTTTAATGGACTTAAACTAATTCACACAAACACAGTAAGACTTCTTGGCTCCAGAAAGCATGTGTGAGATGTATTTGTTTGTTGTGATGCTTATCAGACTTGCAATGCTTTTAATGAGGTTTTTAAAATGTGCACTATTACAGCCCTGTTATCATTCCTTACATTAAAACTTAAATAAAATCATGCCAGGAATCACAGGCTTTCTTCTAATGATAGAATGAAAAATACTTTTGCTATATACCTTTTTTGTTGCCCCGACTTGGCATGAGAAAGTAAAAGGCTAATGTTACTCACACAAAAACTCCAAAGAGCAGCACACGGATTCCAATCTCCAGAGCCAGCTCGCGCACGCTTTTCCTTCGGTCTGAAGGAGACATCTTCATTATCTTCTCGATTTTTTTTCTTCTCTTTAATCTTCTCTTTCAGCAAACGTGGTGCAAAAATGGCATGAAACTCATCTGCGCTCCGCGGTCCTCCTTTACCGGTTCGGCGTCGCAATAAGATGCTGACGGAAATGAGGGGAAATTGCTCTTTTGGACGCTGCGCGTGTAAAAATGTTTGTATATCTTTCTTTATATTTATTATGAATATAGTCCTGGATAGTCCTGCGTGCTTGTTTGTTGTTCGTCTTTAATCCATAACGTTCTCCACAGATGTTGCCCATGAACTCATTGAATTTCAGTCCATTAAAAAAAGGTCAAGAAATGTAAAAAAAAAATTCCTCCAGGTGATGCAGCATGGCAGAAAAGTGCCTCAGGTTGGACTAGATAAGATAACACCCGGGCTTTCGTGTTTCTGCTCCATTCAAATATTTTCCCACACACGTATGGGCGATTTGTCGGTACACACATTAGTGAGAAAAACAATTCGGGGAAAAAATGAAAAATTACTCACAGGTTTTTCGGGTTTTTCTGTCAGCTGTTAATTTCACGTTCAGGCAGCAACAGGAGCGTTTGCGCTTCAGTGTGACTTGGTCTCGCGCGTAGTCAGCGCGACTGCGCTTTTGTAGCCTGGGGCGCGCGCAAGAGCGCGCGAACCTGCGCGATGACGCAAGAGCGCGGCAAAAGACAATAAATAATAAGATGGAAAAATCAACACAAACACACAGACATTTTTACCTCACACCTAACCGTGACTATTTTACACACCCATAGCATAGAAAATGTAAGAACAAAACACACACACGCATACACACACGCACAAAAGCTCTAGTTTAGTTTCATATCTCAATACTCATAATTTGAACATTTGGGTAATAACGAATCCCATAATTTTGTACATATGTCCTTCCTCTCACGTCCATTGGCACGTGACACAATCGCTTCACACTCGCTTAGCACTACTAGCTCACTGTTAGCACCCCGCTAATGAGGGCCAAAAACAATACAGAGTTTCTAAACCCATGATAAAACAAAAAGATGTCCTTCGCCTCAGATTATCTCCCAGAATTATCTGACAGATACCAAATATTCTGTTTATTACCAGTGTTTTGTTGTAAATCATACAACCAACTGAATTAGCTGGTCCTAGCCATGGATTTTTTATACACAGCTGATATTAGTTACAGACCTGCAGCATTTCTTTTGATCACATCGAAAGACACGGCAAACAATGCTTTTGAGGAAAATAACTTTTGACTTTAAATATTTTTTTTAAATGCAGTCAGGTAAAGACGTACCACAGAGATTACCTTTAACAGCAATGTGAAACTCAGTGGGAGTCACATGGTGGCTAATAACTACAAAAAAACAATAATACACGTGTAATCAAATCTAATAACCCTAAATTGTGACAGAAGTCGATTGTAATATACAACACAATACCAAAATATAACAGCGGATATTCGGGATGTGCTTCACAAATCCCACTTTAAAACCATCAGTAATTACATCCATTCATTCGTTGTCTAGCGTTTATCCTGTTTAGGGTTGCTGGAGTCTATCCAGCTAACTTAGCGTGTGAGGCGGGTTACACCCTGGACAATCACCAGTTAATCGCAGGGCTAACACTTAGAGACAGACAAACATTTACACACACATTCACTCCTATTTACAATTTAGAGTAGCCAATTCAACTATGCCCAATCGCATGTGTTTGGAGGCGGGAGGAAACCGGAGTACCCCGGGAAAAGCCACGCAAGCACGGGGAGAACATGCAAACTCCACACAAAAAGAATCTATGCTCCCATGACCTTCTTGCTGTGAGGCAGGTGTGCTAACCAATCTGCCAATGTCCCGCCTCACCATCAGTAATAACTAAGAAAAAATTAGAATTAAGGAATCCAGCTAGCACATGGGGTTAACTAATCCTACACTTCGTTTATTAATGATTATAAATAGATTTTGGATGAATATTTACAGTATATGGTGGCAGATGTTTCTATAGAATACAACAGATTATGTGAATAGGGTTTTTTGATGAGCTAATAGTAGTGAGTTTACAGTTTTTTTTTCAATTGCTCAAGCCCAATTTGGAATACAGGGGCACACTTAGCACAACACCTCAGGACATTTGCCAAGGAAACACTTTTGTCAATACTATTGTAATAAAAACCCTATTTTCTTGTCATAACATACACATCCGTCATATTGTCTGATACGGTTTGAATCAGTTAAACACTCTTGTGCTCAACCTAAAACACTTAGCATTTACACAGAGAAAATGTAGAAATAAATTTGCCGACACCAATTGTGCAGACTAATTAAAATAATTAATTCTTTCAATATACTCAAGCCAGTCAATACTGAACATTTCAACAAAACATTATCCAGTCTTCATACAGTATTACTGAGTGTACCGTTGTACTGTAAGTTTTCAGTAGTACTGTAGCATAAACTACATATCCAGTGCAGTACTGAATAAAAAAAACGAACCATCTTCTCTCTGCCTAGCTGGATCTGGTCACAGGGCCTTGTCAATATCACCAATATGTTAATTTGCAACATGGGAAGAATCTCCTGGAGTGATGAATCCACCCTTGTATGGATGCTGCTTCAATTTGATCACATGCTTCCTTCATAGCTTGAATGAGGGGTGTCTGGACATCCTGTTGGGCCAGAGATAATAAACCTTCCACCGCCATGGTGAGAAGAACCCCTCGATGGGGTTAGGGAAGGGGGTGTATATTGGAAGGTATTGAACTGTAAATTGTGGGTTTTGATTAAACCAGTTTTGGACCACAGCAGAACGATAGAAAGCTACACTGTCCCAGATGACAGTGTATTGCATCTGATCCCTTCGGTTTGCTGCTGTGATAATGTTATGTAATCTGTCTTAAAATGTAATAATGAGGTCGGTGTGTTAGGACTCAAGTTGGCATGGCGGTGGAGGACCCCATTCTACATAATGGCAGCACAAAGGATAATGTTACCCCCACATTGCCCTCTTAAATTGACCATAGCCCTGTGGCCAATGATGTTTCTTCCCCTTCTTCTCACCATTGTCAGGTTAAATCCAGGCTAGTTAATGTATATAGACTCATGCAGAACTTCCTCCACATCCATTTGCAAAACTCTGAAATACAGCAAAAGATCACATTGTGTAGATCAGTATACTGTAGGTCTGCGAAGCCGTTAAGTTACATGTACAGTAAAAAAAAAAAAAAGGTTGTATGTGCAGTACCCTATACTACAGTCAGTGAACCAAACATACCTCCACTTATTCACGACGAAGGACTTTCATGCTGTCTGAATTTCTTTCAAATGGCACTCTATACAGTTGTTTCATCAGAACGTGATGTTTTTTAAGGATACGGGCTATTGCTGACAGAGATCTGTTGGACATTCTTGAAAATTGTGTGATCATTGAGCTTGAATTTCTCCAAGTCTGTTTATGTTATTGGCCAAAACGAGGTTTATGATCTCGCGCTCTCTCTCTCTCTCTCTCTTGTTCATGTGTGAATATGGGGGGTAATATATTTTCTGTTGACAGAAGAAGTTTCTCACCTGTGCTTTTAATTAAAAGACTGAGCTATTGACGGCATTGTGTACCTACTTAGGTTAGGTTGTACTCTCAGTCCATCCTCTCTCAGTGTTAGTCTGTGGTTTTATACATGGTCCACAATTGTAGCAAGAATTTCATTACACATATTTGGTTGTCTTCTTTCCATGCATGTCCTACCCCTCCAGATCTTCCTCTCCCTCGGAACATCCTCCACCTTGTTAACCCTGTATCTCCCCTTTCATACACACTCTCCCTCTTCCTCTGACACGGTCCAGTTTTGTTAAAGACAGGGGAATTTACCTGTTGCATTTTTATTGTGCATATACAATTAAGCCCAGTGTGTGTGTGTGTGTGCACATCTGACAGCTGTGTTTAACCAATTGATTCATGGCCCATGAGTGTCTTAATTTGAAAGCCTTTGCTTTGAAATTGCAAGGAAATGGCACCATGACAAATTTCTGTGTCAGATATATACAAGTGTGTTTAGTGTTTTGCAAATCAGTGTGTGTAATGTTTCGCAAAAAGCATGTTGCTGACAATGTGCAAATCTGGGCTTGTGTTTTTCATTACTGCATTTAGCAAACACTGTTATCCAGAGTGACTTACAACTGAGCACTTGAGGGCTAAGGGCCTTGCTCAGGGGCCCAGCAGTGGTAGCTTGGTGATCAGTGATTGGAATTGAACCATGGTCTTCAACTCAGCAATCCAACGCCTTAACCACTCAGCTACCACTTCCCCCCATTTTTCCAATTTTGCATGTTAGTGTGTAAAACTGTAAATCCCAGACAGGAATTTATGGATTATTTCATTATTTTGGAATAAGAGTAATTTTAATTATACAACGTCTCTCAATTTTTTGAGAATAGGCCCATCTCACCCTCTTCATCATAATTAACTAAATATGGTCTGTTTACGTATGGAACCACTTACTTTTTTTCGCACCTTCCTTTCCTGATTCCACCCACTTGCCTAAGATTAGCTCCCAGTTTCCTCCATTACCTCCCAAAAGTTATTCATTCATTCATTGTGTCTTTTACACTTAGTGCCTGAAGAATCCTCCACTGGAAGCTTTGAAATACCAACATACACTCTGAATGTCGTGCTTGAATCCTTGAAATAAAACACATCAAAGCATCACACCTCTAAACGAATACATTCTAATAATAGGCCTTTTTCATCACATTCGTTTTCAGTCTAATGGCTACATCATAATCTAAAACTAAAGATGTTTGAGGAACTTGGGAACATGTCATCTTGTGGAGGGTTTGTTCTACTTCCATGTCACGCTGAATGAGTGTTGTGATTAAACTTCTTTAAAGCCATTGGTCCTTCCATAATGCTGACTAATCATTTCTTCAGTTGTAAATAAAAATAGGTTTGTCATTATTTATGTGCAATTTGTTCTCAGTCATGCTGAGGAAATGATCACAGATACCCCGAACGTACACGGTCTACATTAATGTCGATTGTTTCTCAGACCTTTCTGCTTATAAAAGAAACCAACCTTGCCATGGTTGATTTAGAAACAAAGTTAGAAAACGTTTCATCTGCGGGAAAGGTGGACCGAATAATGGCGCTTTAATAACGTCCCAGTCATAAAGATGACTAATTGATGTTAAGAACCAGTAGTGATAACACATGGACTCCTCTTACATCCAGATACTTTAACACGCAATGCCGTCACTTATTGTAGTGTTGATGAATTAGTAAGGCACTAATTCGCAATTTGAGGCGTCATGGTGGCAGAGTGGGTAGCACTATGGCCTCACAGCAAGACGTTCATGGGTTCGATTCCTGCTGAGGGTCTTTCTGTGTGGAGTTTGCATGTTCTCCCCGTGCTTGCGCCGGTTTTCCCTGGGTACTCTGGTTTTCTCCAACCACCAAACACATGCGATTAGGCATAGGTGAATTAGCTACTAGAAATTATTCATAGGAGTGAATGTGTGTGTGAATGGTTGTCTGTCTCTAAGTGCTAGCCCTGTGATTAACTGCTGATTGTACAGTGTACGCTGCCTCACACCTTAAGTTAGCTGGGATAGACTCCAGCGCCCCCACGATACATAATGAATGAATGAACCTTTATTCCACGTGACCGTGTAACCCAATAAACTATAATTGTTACAGTTAATCTACTACAATTGAGCTGTATGCTATTAGGAGTGTGTCTCATGCAGTATACAGATTACACTTGTCCAGTGTACAGGAATTGTAGCATGCAGCGTTTGAAACGAAATGGCTTCACGTGCTGCAATAACTGCTTTGATGAATCAGGCTTCTTTTAAAAAAGATAAATAAAACAGGCTGATTTTATGTAAGCCCTCCATGACAGGGCCAGTGCGACACTAGTGTAGCTTGTTAGACTCTTCTGCCATCATGTGGTAATAGGACTTAAAAGTGGTGGCAGTAAAACAGCAGTACTCACTTCCACCATCTCAACTGGTCGGAATTGGAGTTTTTTTTTAACCTTTTTAGCAAATTGCTCCAGATAACAGTTCTGCCGAATGCCTTTATTCTGCACATGGGAAGTGGAGGGTGTGAGGTTGGTCCGAGGACCACCAAGCTGCCACTGCTGGGTTCTTGAACAAGGCCCTTACCAGCTCAGGTGTAAAGTGCCGGCTGAGTTTGCCAGCTTTATTACTAAGACGTGTAGCGTCTGTGCTGGATTTAGTTACTGGTTGATAGATGGCTGTGACGAGATTTTCTAAAAGGTGTTTGTGGTGTGAGGCTTTAGTCATTACGAAACGGCATTCTATCTTAGGCCCCTTATCGCTGCATTAGGGAGCCTAACAAATCATATTTAATTTAGAATTATGGGGGAAAAAATAGCAGCAATGAACCTATAATAGTTTTTATTTCTTCATGTTTAAAGCAGGAGTTTATTATTTAATGGCTTTTACTCTAAAGGCTCTAAAAAGTATGGAACCAGAAACTTCAAAGCCAAACGATTCAATTTGTATTGTATTTTGCAAGCAGTTCTTACAACAAGCTCAGACTCTGATCATACTTGAAGTAAACGCGGACAGGATATGAAGACGTTTGCATGCACTTCATTAGAGGAGATTCAGTAGTCCAGGATGAACTCTTTCTGGGTCATGCAGAAATCCGGTTTCAGGCTCTCGATGGTGCAGTCTGAGGTGTCCATGGTGCACAGGCTGCATTCACAGCTTAATGCGACGGGATATGTGATGTGGGGATCCACACCGGGGCGACAGTCTGGCAGGCGAACGGTCTCATAGCGGACATCTCTGTAGGTGCACACATGCTGATAGATGGAGGAGAACGGGCTCTTGTACACGGGTTCCTGTAGAAAGCATTTATTTAACCTTTTATTGTACCCTTTTTCATACACAAATGAACATGTGACTATATTGTTAAAGTTAGTTAAAGTTAAAGTTAAGTTTATTGGTCACATGCACATCATACAGTACAACATACAGTGAAATTCTTTGATTCTGCATATCCCAGCATACAAATTTGAACGCTGGGGTCAGAGCGCAGGTTCAGCCAGAACGAACGGCGCCCCTGTTGTATTGTGGGTATTTCTAAATGAACTGGTTTAATTAAAACGAGTTATATCAGGAAGATATTCACCTTGGTGAAGCAGTGTCCGCTGCAGATGGCGGTTTGAAACACAAGGCATTTGGGGCAGCCATCTTTCTCTACAGAGACCGTCTCATTAATAGGCTCACAGTGCGACAGAATGAAGCTTTGAGCAGGGGAGATAATGGTGATCAAGACACATAGAAGAAGACAAAAAGAAGCGGGCATCCTGTAATAAAACATTTAGAAATACAACCCATTTGTTAAGAAAAGCTGAAGCAACGGAGCATGCAATCAGTGAGAATAAATGAACTAGAGTTTAGATTAGAGCTCAGCACATAATATTACATTATTTTCTCTACGAGTCTTACTTTAGAGATTTTGCAGGGAAGGCTCAGCGGGCTGCCGTCTGTCCCTCCAGGAGTTTAACACATTTATATAGTGCGCCGAATGAAACCCTGGCCTTATCATGCTAATCTCAAATGGATTACAGCAGAGTGTTCTGACATAACCGTGTCTATTTTTTCAAGGATACACCATGACACTAGAAACCGGCAGTTCAACTTGTCCTCTCCTTCAGCCAAAAGGATTATTGAGCTTCCTATCTGGATTTTTTTCTTTCGTCCAAGAACATATTGATATGATGGTCAATTAGTCCAAATTTTGAACATATAATGTAACCCTAAACTGATTAAAGGAAGATCAAATGCACCTTCTTACGCGAAGGTCAAACACAAAAAGGTACTAAAGATCCATCTGGCTCTCAAAGTGTTTTAAAGAAAGTGGTTCCATGTTTGTTTGTTTTTTTGTTGTTTCCCCAGAGGTGAAAAAAAAATCACACATCAATGCCAAAGCTTTTAATATAATTCAGTTTATGGTCATTTTATGGTGGTATTTAGCTTAAGACTAGTGATTAGAAAAAGTAAGGCTTGGTCGTATTATTTCTGAAAGAACATGGCTTTATTGAACTTAATATGAAACAAACGTGCAGTGTAATGATTTTATTCATTTTAAATAACAGCACAACACTCATAATTTATATATACAGTGAGGCCTCGACTTACGAGTGACCCAACTGACGAGTTTTTTGAGATACGAGTCGTCTCTCGGCCGA
>JAOUQX010076314.1:0-13180 GCA_028566295.1 Liobagrus marginatus
TGATTTTTCTGTAAAGCTGCTTTGAGACAATGTGTATTGTTAAAAGCGCTTTATAAATAAAATTGACTTGACTTGAATTGACTTGACATGTCAGAAGCAAATTTAGACAGGGCACGTCTGAATCTATTTTTTTTCTTGCTCTTCTGTTTCTCCCTCTGCTCCAACGGCTGAGATGTAATCACTGATAAAGAGTAACCCAGAGCTATCCTCTCACCCGACCTCCACCCACAAAGAAACTGCCTCTGCCACAAGCACTGCTTGCACCAGCACCTCTCCCTCCACAGCCTCCACCGGTTACCGACCACCATCGCAACAGCCTCTCTATCCTGATCTAGAAGCAGCAGTAAATCAGGGAATTCTACAGATGACCCCCCGACTTACGGGGAAGAGACATCCAGTTCCAATCCTGTTGCAGCCGTATAGAGACTTTATAGCCCAGCTCACTGAAGCGAGCACAAAGGGTTTTCTGGTTTCAGGAGAATTGTCTAAAATAATTACATGCAAACAGGACAGTGATGAGACTGTGAATCACTACATGGCAAGACTTCTGGATGTTTTCAACACTAACAGCGGTTTAAATGCACCGGATAACATGGGTGGCAATCCACTGACTGTATCTGAAAATAATGAGGTCAGTATTTGTGAATCCTGGGGGGGGGACTCCTAACAAAACTACCAGACTTGGTGAAAACACATGTTTGAAAAAAGAATTCCTATGACAAAAGTTCCGTAAATTTCTTAATGTTTCAGGAGCTATCTGTTGTAAAATTGACTGATCTTACACTTAAAAGTAGTGACATTACACACGTCTTTCTGGAGGTAAAGGAAACTCCCCTTATAGAAACATAGACAGTTCTGTTCCATGTGAGTGGAATGTTAAAAAAGGTAATAGTAAATTCCTAATTTTTGGGTAAATAAAAAATAAAAACCATGCCTAGTATATCTGTCACGGCCAAGAACTGTGGCCTGGACGCTCGCCTGAGGGCGCTACAGACTGCGTGTGTATTGGCCGTTCACATATCACATATGCACTGTGTCACACTCACTCATTGAACATCCCACACTTAATTACACACACCTGTGTGCACTCAACCACACACACACCTGCGTGCACTCAGGATGAGAGTTTAAATGAGCCGCGCTGACTGAGAGTCAGCGTGGGTTATTGTATGTTTGGTTATAGTTGCTACTGTGATAACGCTGTCATTATTAAAGATGCCTTCACGCACTTCTGCATTTGCGCCTCAGGCAGAAGATTTATTTGCCAACGACTGCAATTCGGACGAAGCCTTCTGGTTTGTCCGTGTCACAGAATAACCCACCGATTAAGGCGCAGCAGAAAAGAGAGAGAGAAAGGCTGAAAACGCGCAATCCTACCTCGCCCTGGCAGCTTCCATTCTACGATTCGAGGTGGGGGGAGATCTTCGCGCTGGCGGAAGCCTCGATGAGGGGGGAGTGTAACAGCATCCTACAGCCCGAAAACTGGTACGACGAGGAGGAGCTGCCGGAGGACTGCACCCGTGAGCTGTGGTATGAGCTCACGCACGACACAATCCCACAAGCTTCACATCGGCGTGCTGAGCAGCACGCCACGCTGGATTGTGGCGAACCCAAGACAGACAGCGAGTTCGCGCTCGGCAGAGTTCGGCTGGTGGAGGATTACGTGCGAAGCGAGGAGGTCGAGCTCGCGTGCTCTTACATCCAGCAGTGGGTTGACTGGGAAAGCCTGTTCGAGCAGGGGTGGACGGATGAGTCCGCCAGTGAAGAAGGCATTCCCGCTCCCACGACCAAGCCTCGCCGCCGCATGAAAGCATGGAGCCATGCCCCCTCCAGCATGCTGAACCGGCTGTTCCAGCGGAGCGCGTGCACGGCAAGAGTCAGCCTGCTGGTGAGTCAATACCGTTACAATCTTCCAGCCGACTGTACAAGGAAGAACTGCAAGCATGCAAGCCACACCCCCTCCAGCACGCTGAAACTGCGGGTCCGTTTGGTGTACCTAAACCAGGGAAAGTTGGACGTGGAAGACTATGTTGCTGAGTTCCTGGAGCTGGCACCATTCACCGGCTTACCTGAGGAGGACCTCAAGGCACTTTTCTGGTTTGGCCTGAGCAAGCCACACCGGACCAGACTTGTGCCAGACAGGTATGGGCACACACACCACACCCTAATCGGTCTGCTGAGGTTTTCCAGAGAACAGCCAGCGACCGCCAGTCACCACTCAGGGCACGGTGTCAGCCAGGAACCTGCGTCACTCGTTCCGGAACCGGGCAACCTGCCAGAGCTCACACCACCTACACTGGCAGAACCTCCCTCTCTCTACCCACTGAAGACAGTTTGGAGCTCCAGCCAGGGCCCCCAGTTGTCAGCGTCGGCCCCGCACTCTCTCCTGAGCCCGGCATCTGCCCTGATCTCGCTCCCAGCTCTAGTAGTGTCCCCGACCTTAGCTCTGACACTGGTGTAGGCCCCTTAGAAAGGTGTCCCGGCCCCGAAGTTCCTCCTGAGCCGCCGATCGGCCCCGCACTCCCCCCTGAGCCCACTATCGGTCCCGTAGTTGCACTGACATTCAGTCCCGGCTCTGAATCCGGTCACGAGCCCAGTGGCACCCCTAATCCTGCTCCTGAGTCGCACTTCGGCCCCTTAGACACTGAGGCCTTTAGCGTTAGCCCCGAACCGCATCCCGAGGCCACTTTCGACCCCGTCGCTGAACTGGTACCCAGTCCAGGCCCCGAACATGCTCTAGAGCCCTGTTTCGGTCCAGCATCCCCTCTAGCAGAGTGTTACGGCCCCGAAGTCGCGCTGAAGTTCAGCCCTGGCCCCGAATCCGCTCTCGAGTCCAGTAGCACCCCCGATCCAGCTCCTGACTCACACTCCGGTACCATAAACACTGAGGCCTTTAGTGGTTGTCCCGAATCATCTCCTGAGCCTAGTTTCGGCCCCATAGCTGCACTGGTCCCCAGTCCCGGCCCCGAACCCGCTCTAGTGCCCTGTTTCGATCCTCCATCTCCTCCAGAACCTGGTTATGGCCCCAAACCCATGCCAAAACTTAGGTATGATCCCAAACTCATCCCAGAGCCTAGCTATGGTCCCGAACTGCCTCCTGAGTCTAGTGTCGGCTTCGTAAACACTAATATCACTAGTCATGGTCCTGAAGCTCATCCTGATCCGCCGATTGGCCCCGCTCTCCCTCCTGAGCCTGGTGTTGGCCCCGTAGTCGCGCTGACATTCAGCCCCGGCCCCGAATCCGCTCGCAAGCCCAGTAGCACCCCCAATCCGCTTCCCGGGTCATGCTTCAGTCCCGTAGACAGTCAGGCCCCCGTTTACGACCCCAAACTAGTGCTAGAACCCTGCATCGGCCCCGAACTAGCATTAGTACCCCAGCATCGGCCCCGAATTCGTGCCACTAACTAGTATCGGCCCCAAGCTAGTGTCAGCACGCTGTGTCGGCCCTGGACTGGCGCTAGTGCCCTGTACCGACCCCAAGCGAGCGTCAGCATCCAGTACCGACCTGACCCAGTGCTAGTGCTTAGCTTCGAACTGGCTCCTAGGCCCGATCACAGCAAGGAGAGGGACCCTAGCCCCAACCCCCTGCTTAAGATCACAAAAGGCATTGTGGCTACTAGGAGCTGCTAGATGGCAGTCATTTGTCCCCGCTCCCTGTGGAGTCGTCGGCACCCCCACAACCCCCGATGACCCACAAAGAGCAAGCGACTGTGTCTGGAGACCGTGCTTAAAGAGAGGGTCCCAGCACGCCAAAGGGCTGGAGGCTGGATGCCCGCCCAAGGGCGCTACGAACGGTGTGCATGTATGTGTCACATACCACACATGCACTGTGCCACACACCCACACAATCCTCACCACGCACAAACCCCACAGCCAGCGCCCCACGGCTTCGACCCGACAACCAGGGGGCCTACCTGAGTCTCCCGGGCCCCCGCTAGGGCCTGCCAAAGGTGATTGAGGACAGCACTGGCGCGCCTGGAATTCGCGCTTAAGGGGGGGCTCTGTCACAGGCAAGAACTGTGGCCTGGACACCCGCCTGAGGGCGCTACAGACTGCGTGTGTATTGGCGGTCATATATCACATATGCACTGTGTCACATTCACTCATTCCACATCACGCACTTAATTACACACGCCTGTGTGCACTCAACCACTGTCATTTATGCAGGACACTGAAGACTTATTTGGCACAGGGATGATGGTAATGGACTTGAGGCAGGTAGGAACGACGGCAATGCTAAAGGAGATGTTGAACATATCTGTATTTCATGCTAACATTTTCAGTTAGCCACGGCATTGCTGTACTGCTTGTGTCACTCAAGAGCTGTGGGGAGACAACACATTTCAGGTCTCGATGATACAAAATTGCATAGCATGAAATCCTGGCTATTACATTTTCTACTTTCCTCCATACACTGTACATCTTGGAGATTGTCTCCTAATGTTGAAAAAGGACAATGAATTGTAATTAACAGTACACGTTGTCAGTACTTTTTGTGTTCTTGTTGTTCGTGGTTTGCTTTTGCTTCTGCCCAATGAGGACCATTGCCACAAAAAACATTTTCCTCTCCTCATGCATACTATCCACCACTGCTCGTATATGTAGGTCTTTGGCCTGTACTGTTGGTTGTGCGTTTGTTTCTGAAATTATTTATGAATACATTAATCCCCTCTGAATATCACAGAACAGTTATCATAAAATATTATTACGCGTTATTTTACCTTTTACATCATTACCTTTTGGGCCACACACCAGCTTGCCCTGTTGTCCAACTTCTGCTTTTTTTTTTTTCAAAAATGGCACATTTCAGTCAGGTTGCTTGCGTCGATGTAATTTATTACCAAAATGCTTACGGTTAGGTTTGGCGGTATGGATCCATTCTGGGCGGACTCCCGCACCCGTCCGAATGCCTGCTTGGACCGAGCGGGGAGAGCTGCGTGTCAATCCCCCCCTGGAGTGCAGAATGGATCCGGTGCTGTGCGCGCAAGCTTGCACGCAACTTCTTGTTCTGCGTGTTGACCGCCACATGAGCGGGGATTTGGAGGCTGCACACACGGGAGGTGCCGCGCGCTCGATTGGCTCTTCCTTAGATTGATTGTTGTTTGTGAGGTGCGGGCTAGTTGCTGTTTCCTTTCTTGGTTTGCCCGGTGGAGAAGGCGGGGGAAGGGTGTTTGAACACTGTGCGGCTAGCGATAGACACGGGGAAAAGGCTGCGCTTTAAAGGGACGCTGTGATTGCCGTCTGGATCCGACACGGCTGGCAGTCGCTGATTGCCTTCGACTGTCGCACCTGCCTGAACTAGCACGAGGCTCGATTTTTCTTATCATTATGAAGATGAAAGTACAAGCATACTGAAAACATGTAGTGGGTATTTCTCATCTGACATAATGAATAGCGGCTTGAGGATAGATCACGATTTATCTGTTCAGCTTCTGCAGTATTAATGAGAGAAACCAGTTCAAGGATTACTTTTAGACTCCGTAATTTCACTCTGGTCGTTTTTGGTGGAACCTATCATAAAAGGAGAAGCGGTCTGATGTTCCAATTTCTGGATGTGGCTGGGACAGTTTGTCCTTTGTTGAGGGTTCTGGAGTGAGTCTTCTTTTGCTCTTTACATTATTGCTCCAGTCAAGAGCTACCCTCAATTTCCCAGCAGATGCCAATGACACGTTTCAGTAATGATTGCTCCAAGGCGCAGAGAGAGAAGGCGGGTTGCATGTGCAGGAAAAGTCTTTATTTCAGGTGGCTTCACAAAAATATTAATCCAGGGTTGATTTGAATTCAGAACTAGAACAAATACTTGACTGTGCCTTGAAAACAGAGAACACGACAATTAACTTAGCTTGACTTTGACTTGGAACAGGAACATTAACCATGACAACAGTAACTACAACTCAAACAGGACTGAGCTACAATACAGGTGCAGGCTGGCAACACCACGCAACGCAGATTAAACGCTGATTAAACACACATGGAAACAATCAGGAAGATCACATGACGGGGAGACAAGACGATGCACATGGCAAACCAAACAAAAGCACATGACCACATTAAACACAGGAAACTAGTCTCTTTGTCGCCATCTCGTGGCCAAACAACGAGTAGCTCATGTATTTCTTACAGAACAAAAAAAATTGCTAAATCGGTTGGGTTATATTTGTCAGTGTACTCACCAGGTTTTACTGTCACCATCAAACCTATTGTGAGCAAGAAAATGAAGAGTGCATTTTAGAGATGCAATGTAATTCATAAACTTTGTATATATAATCATATACCAATTGTATACATTGGCCTACAGTGTTTTTATTGGTGTGATTTGAAGTCTGTCAAATTCAGATCTTATTTATCACATACACATACATTCAGTGAAGTGTTTTTTTTCTGCCTATCCCAGCTTACGAATTTGAAGGCTGGGGTCAGAGTGCAGGATCAGACAGAACTTGCAGCGCCCCTGGAGCAACTGAGGTTAAGAGCCTTGCTCAAGGACCCAATTATGGTAGCTTGCCTGGTGTGAGGCTTGAACCTTGACCCTCTGATCACTGACCCAAAGCCTTACCGTTGAGGTTTAACCATTGAGCCACCACCACCCTTTGATCTAATTATTATTTTTGCACACTTGCACCTTTTACCACTTTTTTGATCTGGACAGTAGCATGGTACGGTGAATTTGCCTACACAAACAAATGGATGTTTTGCTAAAATGTGTCAATAATACAGAACTTGTATGAATGTACAGTATCTGACAAAAGTAAGTACACCCCTCACATTTTAAAAATATTTTGATATCTTTTTATGTGACAACACTAAAGAAATGACACTTTGCTACAATGTAAAGTAGTTTGTGTACAGCTTGTATAACTGTAAATTTGCCGTCCCCTCAAAATAACTCAACACACAGCCAATAATGTCTAAACTGCTGGCAACAAAAGTGAGTACACCCCTAAGTGAAAATGTCCAAATTGTGCCCAAAGTGTCAATGTTTTGTGTGGCCACCATTATTTTCTTGCACTGCCTTAACCCTCTTGGGGATGGAATTCACCAGCGTTTCACTTTCTTTTTCTTCAAATTGTTGTTTTTTTCACATTCCTGTTGCCACTGGAATCCTCTTCCACTCCTCCATGATGACAACACAGAGCTGTTGTATGTTAGTGACATTGCGCTCCTCCATCTTCCATTTGAGGATGCCTGACAGATGCTCAATAGGGGCTAGTTCTGGAGACATGCTTGACATCCGAAGGGAGGGGATCATGCTCTGCTTCAGTATGTCACAGTATATGTTGGCATTCATGGTTCCCTCAATGAACTTTAGCTCCCCAGTGCCGGCAGTGGGGGGGCTGTGAGGTTTCCCCCCTCCGCCATAGCAAATTAGAAAACGTGATTTGGACCTCGAGCTTCAGGGGGAAAAACTGATCATAAAAACAGACTTGAAATTAATTTTCTACAGGAGCGCTAATGTGAGCGCTGTGTTTATAAGTCATAATTATTTCTTGTAAAATATTAAAGCAATAAACACAAATGCGTCAATTATCAGGAAATTAAGAAACAATAAACCCCATTTAACTCTTCACATTGGCTAAATTATTAATTTGAGGTGTTTTGGGCAAAATCTCATACTACCCCTGAAAATGTTTAACATATAATAACCCATTAATTACATTACATTTTCATGTTATTATGTTATTACATTTTCATTTAAAGGCTAGTGAAAAAATTCACAGGAATTTATGACAGAAGCAACAAACATTTCTTAAAACAGTTAATTAAAAAGAGTAATTAAACAGGGTTAGAAAATTTGTGCTTTTGGTTTCTTTATAATTTTATCAAACTTTTAAATCTTTACATTTACATAATTTAGCAGAGAGCCTCATATACAATCATATTATTAATGAATATTATTTTAGAGGTCAGTGTGTGGCGACTCGGTCCTGACTTCTTTGCTACCACTCCCCTGATGCTACTAGAACTGCTTTAGCACTAATGTGTTGTTCATTATTATCTGATGTTATCAACTGTCACAACAACAATAACCACAAATAACAATTCATCTCCATGAGAAAACCTGCTTATTTTGCACACAACTAAGTAAAGGAGCACAGCATCATCATCATCACCACCCATCTTCTTTACCTCCATTATCATTAAATATGTAGATTATTATTAAAGGATTTATACAAATAAAAAGTATATGACGTAATTAATGACTTTGTTTTAAAACAAAGCTATTTTAAAAACCTTTTTACTTTTTTTAAAAAATTCAGTTATTTGTGATGCACATGGGCTACCTAAAAGGATTTCAATAAAGCCTTCTTCATCAGTTACTGCTTGGAGTTACTCTGGACTTGTTTCCAGCATGCATGTGGCTGAAACACCTGAACCCATAATTAGGAGAAGTGTCCACATACTTTTGGCTATGTAATGATTGATTCTCTCATTTAAAGGGATACTTCGTGTAATTTAATGAAAAGTTCAACTTTGAACCCAAAAGTAAGCTGCTGGTCACCGTGACGTCATCATAGAAAAACAACACCGACAACGCCACACTGCGAGCCAGATTCATGTTCCCTAATGGGATGTTCCATAAAAGCAGTTTGTCAGACTGGCTCATGGTCCTGCCCTCTCTGTGTGACGTCACGAGGCGGATTTCAGGCGGACGTGTAGGTATGAAAATAAGAGGAACAGCCGCCGGCGCCATGTGTGTGTGCAGCGGTGTGGGATTCGACGAAACGTTAAAAAGAGACTCATTTATGCGCGTGAATTCGGCGATTCTTACGAAAAGCAGCACGATGTAGGCGAAACGTTAGCGTCGGTTTGAGTTTTGTAACTTGGCCACTGGAATTTAAGCGATAAGGAAACCGCGATATACCCCGAAGTGAAAGCGCGGCTCGTGCGGTGGAGTCATGGAAGGACGCGCGACCGAAGGTTCGGCGGCAGAAACCGAGCAGGATCGGCAGTACTGTGAGCTGTGTGGGAAAATGGAGAACTTGATGAAGTGTGGTCGATGTCGCAGCTCTTTCTACTGCAGTAAAGATCACCAGAAACAAGACTGGAAGAAGCACAAGCACGTTTGCCAACAGGCCGAGATCAGCCCCGGCCTCCTGCAGCACGCGCGAGAGAACGAGAAGCAGCAACAGCAGAAGAAGAAGAAGAAGAAGAAAAAGGGGGCAGAGCCGCAGAAGAAGAGCAAAACATCAAGCTCCATGCTTTCAGAGAACTCTTCCAAATCTCATGCGGAGGTAAACAGAAGCACTCCACTGATCAGAACCGGACCGGACAGTGAAGGAGATACTGAACAAGCTGCTGATGATCTACAGAACATGTCGCCTCAGCAAAGACTGGCTACGGAGTACATCGGGCCGTGCATGAATAAACATGGCATATGTGTAGTCAACTGCTTCCTTGGGGAAGATTTGGGACTCGGTGTGTTGGAGGAGGTCCGTGCTCTTTACACTTCCGGAGAATTCACAGACGGACAGCTAGTCAGTCAGAGAAGCGACTCGACAAAGGACATAAGAGGAGATAAAATCACGTGGGTCGAAGGAAAGGAGTCTGGATGTGAGAAGATCGCGCTGCTCATGAGTCGCATGGACGATATTGTCCGGCACTGTAACGGGAAACTGGGGACCTACAGGATTAACGGAAGGACAAAAGTAAGTCAGACCCGAGAAACTTTGTAACGTTAATTCTTCTTAGCAGGAGTGGGTTCATGAGGCTTCCTTAAAAACGTGTGTTTATATCATTAACTGCTCTGAGATGATCATCTCTGGCCGGTTTGCTTTAACACAGTTCATGGTTCATCTTAAAGCAAGGAAGTGAAGGCCCTTCGGTTAGTTGCCCCAAACAAGTCCCGAGTCCTTATAAAAGTATTACACTGTTTAGATTCAAGCAAATCTAACATTCAGTAAATAATAATAAACAATCAGCTGAAGCTGAGATGCAGATAACTACCAGTAAGCTTCGGTTGCTAAGCAACATGCGGGTATTCGCGAGAAGAGTAAGTAAAGGTTGATGGATTTATTGGTTGACACTAGATTTAATTTCTGTGTTAGGATAACTGGAGTGTGTATGATGAGGATCGTACAATGCCCTTTATCAGCACGTTCTTTAATATTTAGAACTGAAATCGTGTGCTTGACGAACCAGTGTTCTGTCCAGTCGGGTAAGTTTTACACTAATTCCATCGATCCATTGTCTACTGCTTATCCTGTTCAGGGTCGTGGGGGCGCTGGTGTTTATCCCAGCTAACTTAGGGTGTAATTTACGGGGTACACCTTGTACAATCGCCAGTTAATCACAGGGCTAACACTTAGAGACAGACAACCATTCATACACACATTCACTCCTATGGACAATTTAGAGTAACACATTCACCTATGCCCAATTGCATGTCTTTTGGAGGCGAGTGGGAACTGGAACACCCAGGCGAGCACAGGGAGAACACGCAAACTCCACACCGAAACAGTCTGGGGGGGGATCAAACCCATGCGCCCATGACCTTCATGCTGTGAAACAGGCGCCTTATCCACTCTGTCACCGTGCCTTTACGCTAAATCTTATTGATGAAATTTGTATTACATTTGTAATAAACTTAGACTGATTTATTATTTGCTTAAAAGCTGCTGGTCACAGTTCTCAAAATAGACGTATGTAAACAGGACGTTATCTATAAACACACACGCCGCTGTCACCCAGATGTGGATGTGTTTCAGCTTGAGTCCGGTTCCTCAACACAGTCACCTCAGGTTCGATCATTATGTGATAAATATACATGAAATGTTAACACGACGACTGTGTATAATGTTAAAAGTGCTACACAGATCAAATTAGCGCTTTGCTCGACTGATCCACCGCCTTGAACCTTGCATAGTTATGAGTTTATTTTAGCAACTTAGTTTTTAGGACGGGTATCTTGGCACTTGTAGCGTTAAAAACAGTTCTCTCCGAATGTATTGGAACGGCAAGGCTTATTCTACGGTTTGGGTTCGAGATCTAAAGATGAACACTGGACCATAGAGCCGAATTTCAGCCTTTCAGTCAAACACACCACCTTTGGTTTATACCTAGTCATTTTTCAAATGATATCGGATTTGAATATCGGAACATGCGACTGATTGGTGCATATGGTTTGATTGTTTAAATCAATAGCTCTGATTATCTGCTCTTGGTTTGAGGTCTGGGTTCCCCTGTAAAGATGCTATGCGGGTTGTTATTTGGAGCTCTGGCTGTGGGTGAAAAACATCAGATGTACTGACACAAACGTGTTGTTTTATATTAAAATCATGTCTGGAAATAAAAACCAACTACAGCTGAAGACAGAAAGCTTTGAGGAAGAATCCAAAAGACAGCCGTCAGTAGCCTTACTAAAACCTCCACAATACCAAGCTGAAATACAGAAGCCATAGCACAAGCTGCAAAGCCGTCCTCAGCTCGAAGGACCAAAATGTGATCTGTTCATTGTGGTGTTCAAATTTTCAAAATGGGGTTGTTTTTAAGGGTTAAGTTCGCATGGCTGCTTCTGGGACATTCTCACTAATCTAAACCAACGGGAGGAGGATTTAATCATGTAGCAAGACAACAATCCAAAACTTACGGCAACTCAACAAAAGGACTTCTTCTGGACGGTTTTAGACCGGACAAGTCAACCAGCAGCCTTGAACTTAACTGAGCAGCCCTCATGTCCTGAAGAGAAAATGAAAAAAGAGTGAGAGATACGCAATCAAATATTAAGTCAGAACTTACATTATGTCCATATGCTCCAATCTTTTTACATACCCCAAAAAAATCTAAAGGTCTCCAACCAAACCGTAGATGTCCAGCGTTCTTGTCTCACCAAGCTCACCAAGCTAGTCAAGCTCATAGATGACGCCGGAGCAGCTTGAAACACCTGCCAGTCAGGCGTTCCGGTATTTTTGACCAGGTTGTGTTCTCGATCTGACTCTCCTCAACACCTCTCTGTCTTTCCTTCCAGGCGATGGTGGCTTGTTACCCTGGCAACGGCACCGGATATGTGCGGCACGTGGACAACCCGAACGGCGACGGGAGATGTGTGACATGTATTTATTACTTAAATAAAGACTGGAACGCCAAGGTATCCAAAAATCACCAGTTCTCTCATTACTATCGTAACGTTTTCTGCCGAACCCTGGAGGTGAGCCAGTTCAGCTGAAGTAATCCTGGAGCTTATCATCAATGAGTACAGTTCTGATGATTTAATCTTTATTTTGTGGCTGGGAAAAAGAAACCTGTTCCAGTTCATTGTTCCACACAGCACTCATAACATTATACATACATAACCTGTTAACATGCGAGCATCCGGCGGGTTGCTCCCACGTTTTGTGTGTGTAATAATCTGAAAAGTCTTAATCAGTCTTCATGAATACATGAGGGAGTATCCTAGTACTCATAAATCCACATAATAATAGTAATAGTAATAATGGTGATAATGCTAATAATGATGATAATAATAATAATAGTAATAATAATAATAGTGATGTTGATAATGATGATAATAGTAGTAAAAATAATGATGATAATAGATGATATTAGTAATGATAATAGTAGCAATAATTATAGTAAATAGTAATAATAATAATAGTAAATATTAATAAGTGTAAATAGTAATAATAATATTAAATAATTAAAAGGGAAGAAGATCCAGACGATGATTGTGTTCCAGCACGTGATGCCTTTATTCCCCAAAATAAAAAAAGAAAGTATGAATCCCACCTTCCCCCACACTCATTTGTTGTTACTGAAATATTCAGGGTTGAAGATGCCTCTGTCGGCCCTTTGAGCAAGGCCCTTAACCCTTTTTTTCTCAGTGTCATGACTGATCTGCACTGTGCTGTAACGTATATGTGACTTATAAACACATACTTAACTGTTAGAAAGTGTTGGGTCTTTGTTTTTTGTCCTGCAGGAACACGGTGGCATCTTGCGGATCTTTCCAGATGGTAAATCCCAGTTCGCCGACATCGAGCCCGTCTTCGACAGACTGCTGTTTTTTTGGTCTGACAGACGAAACCCACACGAGGTCCAGCCTGCCTACGCCACTCGGTCTGTTACCACAGCAACTTAACATATATTAATCTCTGTAACCTTACATATTTTATACACACACACACACACACACACACACACACACACACACACACACACACACACACACACACACACACACACA
>JAOUQX010076366.1:0-13165 GCA_028566295.1 Liobagrus marginatus
TATCTTTGTTTGAAGCCTGAAATGTGGCAAAAGGTCGCAAAGTTCAAGGGGGCCGAATACTTTCGCAAGGCACTGTAGCTTAGTTATGGCTTTCAGTTCTTGTGTGTAAAGTTGAACATAAATGAATACATTAATTAGAGTCTCATTCCCCAATGTACTGTATTGTAAAGCCATGCACGCGCACGCATACACACACAGACCATACTCTGTGGGGCAATAAATCGAATTCCAGTGTTGTAAAGCTATTTTTCTGTTTCACGGGTCAATGAGGATATAGATGTAGCTTTAGCCAACAGAGCATTTCCCACCCCTTTTTTTCTACTGTGCTTATTCATCAGCCTAGCAGCAGCACTTTGGAAAGCTGCTGACAGCATTTCACTCCATAACTCAAACCACAGAGTAACACTTTAGGTCTGATAGCACAGATGGAAATTTCCAAAGCAAAGACATAAGAGAGAATCACAGAGGCAGACCCACAAAAAGGCATGCGAAGAAAATGTAGGGGTTTGTTTTACCACAAATAAAATAATACTAATAATTTTACAATTCATATTTTTCATGTATAGTGGTGTTATATTGGCTGAGTCTTCATGGTTCTGGCATGGTGCTTCAGGTCATAGGCTTTGGCTAGGTGTCACTGTCAGTCAAATATCACCCACTAAGAAGCCTAACATTAAGATTTAAAAGAATAGAATTGGCCCAAGTACAAACCTTTGTGGTACTCCTAAACAAATTACTTGTTTTTTGGGACCTGGTCAATGCTAAATAAAACAAATTGATTATTAAACCAATCCAGGAATAAACCAGAAAGGTCAACCATCTTTTAGAATGGTCAGAGTGTATGCCCTTGTTTGTGTGTGGGGAAACAGTGGATGACTGCAGGACGAGGTGTGGTTCATGCGGAGATGCCTCTATCAGACGATCCTATGCGGGGACTTCAGCTATGGGTGAACCTGCGAAAAACAGATAAAATGGTGGAACCTCAGTACCAGGAACTAAAGAGCAAACAGGTTCCAAAGCCTAGCAAAGATGGCGTGACTGTCGCTGTTGTTTCTGGAGAAGCCCTTGGAGTGAAGGTTAGATAATTTAATAAAATCTTTATTAAACTTTAAATTACCTAACTTAGATCCCAAAATACATTACATCTAACATCTTATTTTCACTCCCTTGAGTTTTGCTAGAAATTGATAATATCATCAGCCTGCTCTTGTTATCAGACAAAATAAGGAAATTGAAACCAGGGGACTTTAGGGAAGGTTGAAAAATATTTTAATATTGTGAATGTGAATTGGGGCTGAATCTGGGCCTAAAGCTAAATTGGTTCACTCAAGCAGCCAAGAGCTGCCTTAAACCAGATGCTTGTTGTCAGTCTTATACTCTGTTATCACATCTGGTAAAAATGGCACATTGTTTTAAATCTTCAGTCTGGATTAGATTTTAGATTAGATTTGGATTAGATTTTATTTGCTATTATAAGTAAGTCATTGTTATACTAATATTGTTAGGTTTACTACTATAACATGATAATAAAGATAAGAAGAAAAAAAATTGTCATATAAATCTTCAAGACTGATCCTGGATATGGATACTTCAGAATTCCAACACATTTGAAATGATAAAATAACATCTCACTGTTTTCTTTTTTCGTAGTCAAAAATCTACACCAGAACCCCAACAATATATTTGGACTTTCACCTCAGCGAGAGTGCAAAACATGTGCAGCCCATTCCCTTGGGTAAGTATCAGTGCCTGTAGTAAGAGAAGAGAGTTAACATAAGAGTTAAGAGTTAACTACAACAACCATGGCCTAAAATACCCATCATGTACATTGCGAAATATAGCTTTTTTGAAAGTAAGTGTGCAACTTTGTCTTCAGCGTGAGAAACCTCTAAACTTTCCTTAAAGGCTTCATCACGCTTGCCTATAATGATCACCATAACCATAAAAAACCCTGGTTTCCAACACGTTCTGTACACTTAAACTTTCATTTATAGCCGGACCAAAACACATCTGTCTCATATCCTCAAATGTCAGTTTGGTTCATACTGCAGTTTATAATCATGTCTCAACTGTAACTGCAGACGAGCATGCTTACTAACAATAGCTCAGACAGGTCGATCTTCGCAACAACTACTGTTCTGCATGACAATGTCTCTATTTAGACAAAAACATCTGTAAAGAAATGAGCGTCCAGTCTGTGTTGTGGTCTCGTTTTCTTCGGACATTCCAGAGTACCCACGCTCCGTCCTGACGCTGGGAGCTCTAAAGGGAGCATTTACGAACGTTTGGGAAAGAATTTACTTACAGGTCCCAGACACACAAACTCGCTTTCCAATATTATTAGGAACACCTGCACATTCCATGCAATCACGTGGCAGAAGAAGAATGCTAAATAAGCTTTTAGATAAATAAACATCAAACATCCGAAATGGTGTGATATCTGTGACTTGAAGCATGACATATTTGTTGGTGTCAAGGAAAGAACTATGAGAAAATCAACTTCAGTTGAAAATAAAAACCCACTCAGGAGTGGAAGCTGATATGTTCTTTTGCTGCTCATTCACTTCAACTTTTGATGTATTCTGATGCTTTTCTGCTCAACACATTTGTAAAGACTGACTGTCTTAAAAAAGACCACTCGATATTGAACGGACACCAATTAATTGCATTTACATGTGAACAATAACAGATATGCCGAATCAATATTTGCACACAACATGGCACACATATATATTGGGAGCTCTGATCTTAGAAATCCGATATCCAAAATGTAAATTAAATAAAAAGCGTAAAAATCAGTGGCAAAAACGATTCAGTCAATTTCTAGTTTTAAAGAACCAAGAGTTACAATATAATTTTTCAGCTCAATCAACATTTTCCATTTTCCTCTGACCGCTCCTAACAAGGCGTTTCCACCTACAGATTTGTCACTAAGTGTTTGTCTTTTGCACCGACCACCATGCTACAATTAATGTTGTAGAGACTACACATTTTCCTCATTCTGGTATCTTATGTGATCATTAACTGAGCCTGCATGGTTTACCACATGGCGCTGTTGTTACACGATTGGCTAATTGAATAACTGCATAAAAAGGTGTACAGGTGTTTCTAATACAGTAGACATCTGGAAACATCAGATTGTTTTTAACTTGGTTTTATGAGGAACATTAAGCTGGTCTGAACAGAGATAAATGGCCCAATCCTCAAAGAAAGACCTCAGAGCGAGCTGCAGGGATGTTAATTTTATTCTTTCACACAAGCATTGCTTTCACATTAGAAGCTGTAAGCCATTTTTTGCAGAAGACATGTTTTACCTTGACTCCAGCAATTTACAGAGCTGGCAATTATGTGTGAAGAGAAATAAACGGATCATGCACAACATTATCATGCACCTTCCTAATATTGTAGTGGTTTCAGTTTGCTGCCAAAACAGCCCAGACCTGTCAAGGCATGGACTCCACTAGTTGACCCTATTGACCACTATTAATTCCTTGGACCACTTTTGGTAGATTCTGAACACTGCGGACTGGGACAGCCCACAAGAGCTGCAGTTTTGTAGATGCTTTGACAGAATCATATACTATACTTCATCTATCTCAATTTGTGCCTTGTCAAACTCGATCATATCTTTGCTACGCATACGCTTGCCAATTTTCTTGCCTCTAAGGCATCAACGTTGAGGAATAAAGTTTTTGCTTGCTGCCTAATATATCATGTCTGTGTCTAAAATTATTTTTTATATTGTACCATTATAATATTCCTTTACTGGAACTAAGAGATTCAAACACTGTTCCATCATGACAATGCCCCTGTGGACAAAGCCCCTGATCTTCATAAAGACATAGTGTGTTATGATTGAAGTTGAAGAACTCTAGTGTCTTGAGACTCAACCTCAGTGAACACCTTTTAGATGAACTGGAACACCGATTGCACCCCCAGACCTCACCCAACATTGGATATGTCTGATCTCACAAATACTATAGTGGTGGAATGGGCAAACCGACACAGTCACACAACACAGTCTAGTGGAAAGCCATTCCAGCAGTATAAGAGTGAGACTAAATCTGGTTTAGGATGGATATGATGGTCAGGTGTCCTAATGTTTTGTTCATGTCTATCGAAAGCTGTTTGATATTCATATTATTCATATATCTTTTAAATTATACTGAGAACGTACTGTATTCTGTTCTGCTGAATAGGCTGGACTGCTTTTATATACACGCTCTCGGGAGTTGTTCATGCCGGTAAGTACAAACTTCCATTTGTGCGCAGACACAAGAAAGGTTTTGTGTAAAATCCTGATATATACAGAGTCTGTTCCTCAATTCCGGTATCAGGGCCTTCTAATCTTTCGTTTTGACTATATTTCAATTTTAACTTTCTCCCCCGGTCTTGGATGTGACACGGACCCACAAGGTTGCCTCTGTGATCTCACTCCAATGGTAACAGCACACACCCCTAGCCTGAGAAACAGTTACTAAAGCACTGTTTGATGTGTTGATTTATTGTGTCGGTCCTGATGATTTCCAGGTTGCAGGCGGATTTTCTACACAATCCTTAGTTGATGAATTTTCCAACCTGTGGGGACTTTTGTTTTGGGAAAAAAAATAAAAAACACCACCGTCCCTGTTGAGCTCTGATCAGGATTTGAGTTACAGCTATATATTTCGTAATTAATATATGCTTAAGTTTAATAGTTTGTTTAATTTCCACTAGTCTTACAATTGTAGCAATCTCACCGCCAGACTTGAGTCAAAGAGTTTCTTTTATTGTCACCTGTATAACTTCTGATTCTGTAAGAAACATAAAAAGTATAAACTCTGACTATAACCTGTTTATATGCACCCTGCAACCATTTTGACTACAGCAAGGACGTGTTTATATGTCTTTTATCAGCTCCAATTTTGTCCTTGCGTAAGAAACATTCCGCATGAATCGCTGACAGGAGGCCCTCCTGTTAAACGTTATCTGATAGCAAGTATCAGATTTCAAGTGTGTGTAGCTAATTCTGAGCAAATCTTCTAGCTCATCTTAGACTGACATTCAAAAAAGATTTCTAAGGTACGGTCAGTCGAATACACTGTGTAATTGAATTAATTGTTAGCAAATGATTTGGACCAAGATAAAAAAAATGAAAGCTGCTCTGACGTTAAAGTTGTTTCCAGAAACCACTACGTTATTGTTCAGCGCAAACAATCCAAGGAGTTGGGTTGAGAAAAGGCATAAATCAATTATTTGACGACAATTTTTCAGCCCAGACATTTTTTCAAATCCATTATGTTTCCCACAGACGACCTGTTTCCCGAAGATTTGCTCGTCATCTGTGGCAGTTACTGGCGGCAAGCTATGTAATTCACTATCGTTCGTTTACATGCATGGTTTCAGTGTTGTTCTTTCGTTCATTAGGGCCAGAAGACGATCAGAAACAAATCGAACCTCACCACACTGTAGTTTTTGAGGATGGTGACTGTATCAGAGTAGAAAATAAGGTAATAAAATTGAAAACATTTAAAAAATAGTTCATATCACAGTTATAAATGATGAATAACGTTTATTTCCTTCTTGTTGCCAGGCCGTTGAGGACGCACACTTTGTGCTGATCGCCGGAGAACCTATCAAGGAGCCAGTGGTGCAGCATGGTACATTCTTTCATTTAAAGCAACAATAAAATATTAGGATTAGAAGCCATGGATTTGTCAAACGGCTCATACTTGACCCAGGCTTAATGTTAATCAATCCTTTCTTTTTATAATCTTTAATACTCAAGAATTCAATCTATGGATCTATCTGGATCTATCTAGTAGCAGTCTTTGAGCCACACAAACAACAGATCTAGAAATTAAACTTTTTAATAGTAAGGTTACAAAATGAAGTCTAAATTATGTCAAGGCTCACAAGGTTTCTTCAGGACACAGGAAGAAAGTTAAGTTAAGTTACAGATTAGGCATTTATTCATGAATCTTGATAGCATTTTTTTTATTAAGTTATTCTGGATAAATAAGAAATAAATATGGAGATTTTAATGCATTTACAAAGGACTGACAGCTAAGTAAATGTAGTCTAAATCATCTGTTGAAAAAAGGACGTTTTTTTCCTGTATCAATCAACAAGTAGAGATGAACAAACCCTTATAATTATCAGAGACGGCATAAGTACACACATCCTTTACTCAAGTAAAAGTACAGATCCTCATGTTTAAAACAAGTATGGTAAAAGTTGAAGTACTGACTACACTTTTTTAATCATGTCAAATTAAAGAAATACGGTCTCTGATGTGTACTTCAGTTAAACGTAGCCATTACTATGTACCTATTTAAGTGTCATGCTGGTAACTGGACCTCACCTCATATTAATACTTTAACCCTTTCACTGCTAAGTTTAAAATATTCAGAGTGCATTTTTAAGGCATCCGACGTTGTAGAACGTTCCCCTTAATTGTTTCCATGGCAACACGTCATTCTTGCAACTTGACACACCGTAGCCACAACAATGTATGACAGATGTATATGACCATGGGTGACCAGGAATGTCTCTGTTCTTAGCCATGTCTCCTCCACCTTAGCCCTTAATTTTTTTAGCGTCATAAACTAGCCTACATTACGGTGTGAGATAACCAGGAAAACACCAACGGTACCTTTAAAAAGCTGACTCAAAATATAGATTGTTTGTTTGAAAAGGTGTGCACATTGCACAATGACAAGAAATAATGTCAATCAGGCCACCAAACAGATTAAAGCTAGTAACAAGCCTTGTTTAAATGATTAATATTTGTGTAAAATTGTAATGAGTAAAAGTAAGAAGTTGTCAGAAAAATAAATAGTGAAGTAAAGTACTTGTACTGGAAAACACTACTTAAGTACAGTAACAAAGTATTTATACTTCGTTACTTCCCATCGCTGATAATTATAGATTATAGATACTGTAGATATATCAGTTGTTGTTACAAATTTATATCCAGTGTCTTGCTGATGAACAAATGACCGACGTGTAATTTCCTGTATCTCTCCATTTCAGGCCCATTTGTCATGAATTCTGATGAGGAGATACAGCAAACCATTAAAGACTACCAAACATGCACAAACGGATTTGAGAGAGCAAAACACTGGCACTCAAAAATAAGTGGACTCATGTAAAAATAAGCGTACCTTAATGTGTACACGGTAAATGCACTTTTAACTTTAAATAATATCAGCTGGATTTATTTATTCATCTGCTTTTTTTTTTTTTACATAAAAATTTATTACGTTGGCTGACTGCAATCCTTTAAGTCTAAGATTGCAGATAGTCGCTGAAAAATCTTAAGAATGTATTTGGTATGAAGGTATGGGGTGCATAGACACAAATTGCTCTATTAATAAACCTTTAAAAAGTACTAAAACCACATCTCCATGTTGTCTCGTGTCTCAAACTCATTTTCGGGCCTGCCGTAGAATAACGTTTACATGTGTAAACACCGTTTGAAGAACTGAGTCAGCCTCACCCCGCCTCTTATTGCGTAGCTTGTGTGTGTTAGGATGGGTCACAGGCTCCAGCCTCTTTTCGCTCCTCCACCCCCCATCCATCCCCTTCCTCTGTCTGCACATGCTGCGTAGTGGTCTGGTTCACATTTAAAACCACATGTTGCTGCATGTGTGTATGTGCGCATGAAGAGCGAATGAGGAGCTTTGCACAGCAGCAGCTCGAGTGGGACGGGACGGGACGGGACGGATATGCCAGTCTCGCCTGTCTGCCACCAGCATGCACATGGCTGCAGACTGGAAGATCTGAGCTCCATACTGGATCGTTCTGTTTCCCGCACTCCCACGCACGCATGAACGTTTGCTTACTGTGCAACTCCCGGAAGTAGGCAAAGGGGTGCTATCTCTGAACACTCATGACATATCCAGGTTGCATTCCTGTCTAAGGCAAAAGGGAAGAGATTTCTCCTCCGACAGGAGGAAGATTCAAAGCATTCCCAGATGTTTGTGGCTTGTTTTTGACTTAAGAGGAAACTCCATTTGGCGCTGTGACATGTCTGCAATCTCTGTGACAACTCTACGCTTCTAAACAGTGGACCCATCTGACTTGCCTGTATGTGTGTGTGTGTGCTCGTTTTAAACAGTAAGCGTGACCTTGAATGTAAGTGTGTGTGTAGTCGTGTAAAAATCCTTAAAGAAGGATCCATGTTCTTTTTATACGTGTGAACAAATTGTGTTTCAGCAGTAAGTGATCGATTATATTAGACCCCAGAGACTAGGACACATACAACATGCGGACTCTGCTTTACATTAGGCTTCACATGCTGCTGCTTGTACATATCAGACTACTGCTGCTAGCAACGGATGTCCTGGCTTCGATCAGGGTGAGTAATGTTTATAATTCTTACTCTTGCCTCGAGCCAACTATTCCCATAGCACCTTACTCATTCACGTTTACACTGCCCTTGACATAGTTGTTTCATACTTATCTGGTTAGAAATACCATTTTAGTTCTTATAGATTTAGAATTTTTGTATTTTTATGTTGGCAATTTAAGCTCCAAATGAAAACTGATGTAGACATGAAACAAAAACTAAAGGCAGGACGCAAGACAAAAGCTTTTTGTTTAACAGACAAATACAGATTTTACTAGCAGGTCAGTGTTAAGTCTAGAAAGTTTCTCTTAATTATCAGTACATTGAAACAAACATTTTGTTGGACTTTTTTTTTTTTGTAGTGAGCAGGGCATGCGGTTCAATTCTTTCGCATATGTCAGGATAATTGCCTGCCAGAGAGAGAGAGACAGAGAGAGAGAGACAGATTTCATTCATTAATTTGAGTCACGTGTTCTGCAGGGGCTCGGAGTCGACTACAGACCGAGTCATGTTTCCAATCCCTCATTTATCTAAGCTATGAATTCTTAATAACTTTAGATTTTTTATAGTGGCCTTATGACTCGGTCCTAAAACATTCCATAGGATTCGGTTTTTGGGACGCTTCGCGTTGTTAGGTTTTGTTTAAGGGTGATATTATAGCCGTGATATTAGATGACACCTAACCACGCCCTCTCTCTCTCTCTCTCTCTCTCTCTCTCTCTCTCTCTCTATCTTCCTACACTTAGCATTTCCATGAACAAAATCTCAGGAGTACTGAAGGAGGTTTTTTCAGGAGTGCTGAATTAAGTGCTGAATAACATTCATTAATTAAAGACCTAAATTCCCTTTCTGGCAAAATTCTCAGAAAATTCTCTCAAATATTATTGACCTCTTGCCAATTGTCCTCTAAAGTTTGGCACAAAGTAATAACATTTATCCTTGCTAAGACTACAGCCCTATTTCCATGGGGTTAGTTTTATCCAGGGACCGTGTGTGATCTAGAAATGACCCCCATCGAATTGACTCGATTTTATTGACTGCAAATTGTACAGTTGTATGGTGTGTATAGAGATATGACCCAGCACCCAAATTGCTCTCAGAACTCTTAACACAGCGTCCATTATTCCTTAAGGATATAAATGCACACAGGAAACAAAAACATTGAAAAAAATGATAAACGCGAAATCCCCAGGTCACCAGATAATACTAATCCTGTGCGAATAAATCCCTATTTGCATGGGATTAGTATTATCTGGGGACCTCTAGTGAATTGTAATAATTGCGGAGGTTTTCTGTGATTTTAATCCCATGCGAATCGGTCATGTCTGTAATTTGCAAAGTAATAGTTCCCCCTCAAATAGCCTACCATACTTCGCTTAACACCGAGGTCCTGTGATAATATTAGTCGTGTACGAAACGGCATGTCTGTGATTTTGCCAGGGTTTGGGATCATTATTCTTTATTTTTAGATTTGTTTCCTGTGCGTTTTCATCCTTAACGAAGAATGGAGGCTGCATTGGAGTGCTTTGATAGCATTTTGGGTGCTGTGTCATATCTCTATACACTATAGAACTGTACAATTTGCAGCAAGAAAACCATAAGTCAAGCAAATGTTATGCAAAGCCTTGACATCATATTCTTATAGATATCTTACAGATAAGTCAGTAAATTCGAGTTAAATCGCAGGCTTCGCTTATCCGTGCGAATGCACCACATGGAATTCAGTTTTGGGAGTAAATTTCTAAATCACACGAGATCCCCAGAATAATTTCAATCCTGTTGAGAATAGGGTTTAAGACTCAGTTCAGGATTCGAGAAGATTTATTGTCGTTTCATCATATACAGCGGTTGCAATATACAATGGAATGAAACAACGTTTCTCCAGGACCATGATGCTACATATAACACGGAGTCACACAAAACAGAACAACACACAGTCACATAACACGCAACAGGACAACAAAGAGCTACGTACAACACAGAGTGCAACAAGTACAGACAGTGTAAAACAGACAGTACATACAATACGCTACAAGACAGATACATCAAACCTGCAACATATGTCATACAACATAGCGCCGTATGCCATAACGCAGCAACATACTACAACATAGTAAAGAGGCTAGTGTAAGCAGTAGCAGCATTGAATGGTGGATCAGTGGTTGACAGTGTTGAAGTGACGGTGCATGAGTGTTTACCGAGGAACATCCATTGCCTCCATTAGCCCAAAAGACAAGCCAATGGAAGAGAGCACTTGCAGAAATCTTTCTTTTCCTCCTCTATTCTAGCCATGCTATGAAAACTCAGCTGCTTCACTCATGACTTTCTGATCTCAAAGATGCAAGAGAGGATTCAGGGCTCGTTGTTCTAGTCCAAGTCTGATCCACCAAGCGTGTTGTAAACACACTGCACGTAAACTCATATGGGAGTTTCCCAGTATGCATTGATGAACCTCACTTTATGTACAGTATGTCTGCACTGTGTGTATTTATATTTTTTGTAATAGGAGCTCCTGACACCAAGTCAAATTCCTTGTGTGTATAAACACACTTGACAAATAAATCTCTTTCTGATTCTGGAAATTGGTCTATGGAGGAACATCCATTGCCTCCATTGGTCCAAAAGACAAGCCAAGGGAAGTAGGGTGATGCTCTGGTCAGGGTTCTGCTGGAAAACTTGGATCCTTGGATTTATATGGATTTAACTTTGACAAGTACCACCCATCTAAACTGGGTTGACCAAGTACAGTACACTCCTTAATGGCAGGGCTATTCCCCAAAGCCAGTAATTGATTTCAGCTGGATAATACACCTTGCACACTACAAACATTGGTCAGCGATTCTTTGAGGAAATTTATTTCAGAACTCAAGGTGTTGACCTGGCCTGCAAATTCCCCAGATCTCAATCAAGCATCAAGCATCTATGGAATGTTCTGGACAACCAGATTTGATCGATGGACGCACCAACTTACAGGACTTAAGGGATCTACTGCTAACATCTTGGTTGCCAGACACAACGGCACTCGTTGCAAAGTCAGAGGTGTTTTAACAGCACATGAGGGTTTTACACAATATCAGGAAGGCGGTTTCCTTCAATGCTATGGCTGATCTGTTTGTATGGGACACTTACTTCCAGGTCGTTAATATGCAACCAAATGGTTTTAATGCTTGCTAGCATGTTTACAACTGTTCTAAGACTGGTTTTACAGCATGTGTGTCTAACAAAGCTGTAAAGTTAGCTGTGAAATCTCTAATTATAGATCAATGTCATATTTAATTAGGTGTCTATGTTCTCTGTCAGTAGGGTGTGTCTCTTTGAGTACTTGCAGAAATCTTTCTTCTATCCATGCTATGAAAACTCACTGCTTCACTCGTGACTTTCTGATATCAAAGATGCAAGACAGGATTCTGGGCTCGTTGTTCTAGTCCAAGTCAGATCCACCCAGTATGTAGTAAACACACTGGACGCCAGGTCAATGTTGCTTTGAAGATGTTTCATTTACAAAACATGGTGTTGACTAGTGATGAACGGAGGGCTAGGCCTGCTTGTTTTGGATACAGCAGATGGCAGTCGCAGACATTTGGCTTTGGTTTTTTGCTTCTGGCAGTCCACTGGGTCACTTACATTTTTGGATTTTAATTAGAAGTGTGGATCTCTGTTGAGGTTCAGTCCTGTTGTTGACCTTTTTAATTGCAACCTCATTTTTTACTAAGACTTTCTGTAACATTTTCCCCACGTTGGGTTTTTCTATTTCCAGTGAAGCTGATTTAGGACAATGTCTATTGTTAAAAGCACTATAGAAATAAAATTCAGTTGAATTGAAATGCCTGCAGTGTTTCTGCTGGTCAGTGAGTTAGTCCATTCGTTTTTTTTCTGCACATCTGAACATGTTCCAGCTAATGGATTGAACATGAGCTAATGGCTTCATGTTCCAGCATGGATTGCGTGTCCATCTGTTTAGGGTGGGCTACTCTCAAAGGATGATCTGGGAGCCTGTGTGTTTGTGTCTTGTTCCAGATGCTGGTTTGTATAGGAAAGAGAAAGTGCTAATTGAATTCATGACTGATGATAAATTAGATGCAGAAACATCTGCCACATTACAGCTTAAACTCCCTCAAAGTTTATTGTCTGACTTAAAATAAAAAAAATTCAAAAAACGTATTGTAACGAAAGGAAGAGCTAAGCTAGAATGTACTAAAATATTGCATGCATCCTGTTTTAGAGCTTAATCAAAACTAGTGACAGGCCTTGATTCCAATCCTTGGCTCCCGAGCCAATCCTATGTGCACCGAATGAGATCTAAATGCTGTTGAAGGAAAATAAACATTATTCATGCACAAACAATATTCAACATTCATGATTTTCTGGAATTGTTGGAAGATGAGATTGCATGATTGATATAAAATAATTCGATTCAGAATTGTTGGCCAAAAATATATGAAAATAACTATATGCAGACCATTTAACTGTCTAAATTATATATTTTACTGTAGCATACTTTACATTTTAGTCAAAATGAAGACTACATGTGCAGATAATTGTGCTTGCTCTTCTTTTTGAACACTTTTTAAGACTGATAAGAAAAAATATAAGTGGAAAAAGGAAAAATTATTCTGTACATCACAAAAAAAGTTTAACTCCGTTCTCAAAACACCAAAAAAAACCAGAAAGAAATGACACATAGCACATATATGCGCCTTTGCTGCCCCCTTGTGGCGAGAAGGAGCAAAATGTTCTTATATTTCAAGTTCAAGTTTATTGGTCACAAATACATTGTACGATACAGCATACAGTGAAATTCTTTTGTGACTAACTGTTCGTTTGCTGTAAGAG
>JAOUQX010076396.1:0-23880 GCA_028566295.1 Liobagrus marginatus
TTTATTTATTTTAAGCCCACTTGTCTAGCTACTGAGGTAACAAAAAATATAAATTAATTCATACCTGTTGATGAACAACTAAAATTAATAGTTTAACCTCTGACTGCTAACACTGAAGACTCCTAACAAAAATACTACAAACTCAGAAGGTTTCCCAATAGTAATAATTATACTGTATGTTTTACTCTGTTAAACAGCACTTTTATTTGTAGTTTTTTTTATTAGGCTTTGGCTACAGGAAACATCTGCTATAAAAGTCATGTGGCTTTTAATGTAAAAGCCCTTTAAATAAGTTGCTTCTATAAAAACAATAATCTATTAGAATAAAAGCATTTATATATACTTGAATGGGGCACTTTTGTCAGACATTTAATAAAATAATCTTCTGAAGATTAAATGGAGTATTAATTGCTAAAACATGCCTAACAAACAATGAGTTTGTATTGGCATAAGTGAGACAGTAAAGCCTTCCAGAAAAGGCATAGACTTACTGTATATGAGCAGAGCAGATTCAGGACTGAATCTGAGACAACAAAAGCAAATATCCATTGTAATAAAGATATACATACAGTTTGAAACCACATAAATAAAACCACAGCTTCTTTTTACCCAAGGTGTAATTATCTGCTTTTTCTGTTAAAGTCAGCTAAGGCTGCACTGGCTCTGCCAGTTCTTAACAAATCCAGATTGCATTCTAAAGTTGATAATCTGTCCAACAAGTCGCCTGTGATATTGGCAGCTTGTGCTCGGATCTTGAAGTGAAGTTCCTCTCTGTTTCTGCAAGCTGTTGTTGCCGCTGATAAGTGTGCTGAGGAGTGAGCTGAGAGATACGGCCCACTTTCCAGCAGATTATTTTTGGGCCGATAACTGGGGCATCATTTTATTCAAGTTGAGGGTGAATGCACATTTTTGTGTTGTGCTATGTGTCGTTGCAGTTTATTTTCAATCACATTTATTTGAAACTGAACTGTAATATCAAATAGATATCATAAGTTGTTTCCAGTAAATTGTCAATAATGACAAATTCACCTTTATGCAGTACTGTTAATTAATGGCGAGATTACATTTCAATCCAAAAACTGATCTGGGAATGGATTAGGAGTGACACCACGAACACCAGAAAATTAAGTGCGGATTTTATCCATGATAGAGGATGACATCCTGGTGACTATTTATCCTATAACACATTCAAAGGACTCGTTTTTAAAACAATTGCTTATAACAAGACGAAAAGCCTAAAGTCAACGAAGACACACAATGGGAATATATGGAAGAAAAAAAAACGATTGGCCATTTGTGCTGCGGACCTTTTTTTCTTTTGCTTTCCTAAACTCCCACCACCTAGCAGGTTTTTAGCATTAATTATTATTTTAATATATATCCTGGTAAACTTTCATGAAAATGTGTTTACAAAGCACTCTATGTTGCTGCAAAATGGTGTAAATATTAATTGTTTCTGGACACACCATCAGCACTGCACAGGCTGTAGCATTTTCCTAAAGAAGCGTCATATGGCATTTAATCGTGGAGACATTGTTTAATAGTGAAAGCATATCAGTACTAATTTGAATCGAGTAATAAATGGAGAGAAGACACACGGGTGCATAGAGAATATGATTTCTGAACTAATATCTGTGTGCATACACATGCACATACACACACAAGCTTTTCAGCAGTCTAGTGACATGCCGCTTCAGTTTGCATGTTTTATTACATTATACTCCTAAGACTCGAGCTTTGGTTTGGCCTGCATTTTATGTCCATGTATGTGGACGCCAGGTTGTAGGAGGTTAAAGACTGATGCATATGAAAATGATATATATATATATATATATTATAGATATATAAATATACAGCTGTAACTATAACCTAGCGTTGCCTTTAGTAAAGTATTACTGAAAAAACCTAATGTTTTAAGCATTAACATGACAGATACATGATAATGCAGTTATATCAGCTGCCAAACTGAGACTCTCACCTCTTCTCTCGTTCTCTCTGTCTGTTCATGGGGAAGTGAACTCGTGGTGTTCGTACAGGACGATGCTGGAGACATGTGGACAATATCTCTGATGATGACACGGACACCGATGTTGGTATTAATGACGATACTGAAGCTTGAGGCGCGAGCGCGGAGCTCCACATCACATCACACAGCTTCACAACAAAAAGAGCCAAAACAACTTAGACAAGAGCAAAAAGAAACGGTTTGCCATGCTGACATTTATCTGACGTCCCGTCAAATACTAAATAAGAGAAAAGAGAAAATATGAACATTACCTGTTTGAAGTGTTTGAGTCGAAGATGCTATAACCCGTTAGCTATAAATACAAGCACTTTGTATAGCGATAAAAAGGCAGCATTGCAGAGACGAGATTTGTAAATGAATCGCCCAAAAGCAAATAAAACTCTAAATAATAAAGGGAAAACGCCTTGGTGACGAAGACTCGATAGATGTGGGGGTTGGTTTTCGCGCAGGTAACAACAGTGTGTGCGTGTGTGCGTGCGTGCGTGCGTGAGAGAGAGAGAGAGAGAGAGAGAGAGAGAGAGATGCGTAGCCGACTAGCATCTTACCTATAGTTTACTGAGATGTGGTAACCATGGTAACGTCTTAGCCTTTATGATACTTATGCTACTAGCTTTCATCTTTAGGAATGCTGCTTTGTGTTATTTTTAATTAAACAACGTCAACGATAGGAACACTGAATATTGTAGTATTTAATATGGACACATAATATACTTAAAACTCCGTCGTGGGCTTTAGTTTGTATTCATACCAAATAACCAATGTAATTATTCAATTCGTTCATTTCTTATTTAGCGGTCTTTATCAGAGACTGAAGCACGAGTGTAACTAACAGTGGAGTATTTCTGAGTTCAGTCTACAGCGCCGTCTACTGGACAGTACGGATAATTTTTTTAACCAGCACAACAGGATCGTCACAGACAAGTTCGTCATTAAAGGACCGCAAAGATGTTTTTTCATCTTATTAAGTTTTTTTGAAGAAAAGAAACAACTAAAAAAAGTACGGGTCTGTCAGTTGTTAATTCCATTAATGACTTCAGGAAATGCCCTGTGTTATGTTTTGGGGAAGTAGCTAATAGCTGTGACATGCAATATCATTCGTTATGCTTAGCTGTATAATATTAATGAATGATGTGTGCTTACTTTGAAATGGATTACTTGAAAATCGTATAAACAAAATTAAACAGGGGAAATGGGGGAAAATGCCACTATGTACATATTCATCCCAGTAATCCACTAATTATCAAACATAGTACTTCTATACTATACTATTCTACACTGTACTATTATATTATATTATACTGTATTAATAAATAGTCAATCTATTAGATTAATGCAAAATCATGAAATTTGATATAGCCCTGTATTTATTTCGACTAATATTAATTACATACTAAAAACAAACCGATTCCTAAACTACCTAATTGCAAAAGAAACGAAGGCATTTCTTTCAAACAAAATCGTCAATTTTATATGAAATCAAATCAAAGTGCAGACTCCTTTATAATAGTGTCTTTATTTGTGTGGCGTGTGCGCGTGCGCGTGCGCATGAAATAGGCGGTGTCGCTAGTCACGTGTTCAAAAGCCTTACGACTTCCTTGTGCAGTAGTTAATTTTAAGATACGCCCCCCTTTTAAAGCTTCCGCGTAACTATTTACTTTGTGAACTCGTCAAAACAGTCAGTTTTCTGTTTGTTAGCGGCCGATTGGCTTTCGTTTGTCGGCCTAGGTCGGTTATGAACAAGCTGTGTTGTTGGTACCCATGTATTCGTGTCTTCGATTTCATCGTAAACAAAAACTGGAGGTGGAATGAAAAACAACAACAACAACAACAACAACAACGACTACAGACAACTAAAACGAACTGGTTTATTTTCGCCACGGCGCGGTGACTGCATTTCAGTAGACCCTATACTCGGTGTAAAGTCTGTAAACTAATCAGTCAGCGTTGTAATTGAACGGATATCTAAAAGTATCATGGAGAGAAATGGAGGCGACGGTGACGATAAAAGCAAGCTTGACTTGCTGGATAGAACGGACTCCGGCATTGAATCGTTTAGATCTTTTTCGAGATCCGACCGATGCAGTACCACGAGTTCGATACCAGATTATCACAGCGAAAGAGAAGAGCACGACAAACCAGCCACGCGTGAGCACGACAAACTAGCCACGGATGATTACGACAAACTAGCCACGGATGATAACGACAAACCAGCCACGGCTGAGCACGACAAACTAGCCACGGATGAGCGTTTAGACTCGTCTTATGGCTCTTCATCTATTCACACAGAAAGTTTGAGCGATATTATGGGCAAATGCAGCGTTTCGGAGAGTCTACTCGAACCGGACCAGCACGCAGTTGATTACACCGAGGAAGAAGGAATCCTGCTAGCGACAGTCACAGACGAAGGAGATACGTAGGTTTTTATGGCTATTTAACTAGTGACCTCAAATATCGCAAGGCCAAAAATACCAAATACTTTTTTATATTCTCTACTGGCTATCCTAATTATCTTTCTATAGGAGGGTTGAAATGTAAACTCAAATTTCACTTTCGTTTCATTTTCCCCCCACACAGCTAGTATAATTAATGTTATGAGAAACTATGATAGTGCAAACAACTTGGTAGTACTGTATGCACATTAACAATTTAGAGACAGCATATTCATATCAGCTAAAGGGTTCTTATTTCAAAACTGTTTTAGTAATTTAGTGAATTGGATTTTAAATGTAATTGCATGTCCGACCAGGACAGAGCCAAACTTTAAGGTTACTAGGAGGTATGTATATAATATGCAGCCAGATGCCTCTGATGCTTCTTGGTGCACTGCCCAACCAGTCAACAAACTAAATGCAGTTCATTTGTGTCAGCAGTGTTTAGGTCTGTAAGGCTATCATTCCTTATGAGCTAAGTAATTAAAGAAAGTAAGCTACTAAATGTACAGGGGTGTTGTATGCCTACTGAACCACTGACTTCGGTTAGGAGTCTCCTGATTTTCAGTTTAACCAAACCGAATCCATTTGCTTTGCTCTGTTCAATCACGTCATCTTACTTGGTTGAAATGGGAGAAAAAAAACCTGGAGCCACACTGACCTGAACTGTCCAAATACCTGGACACTTTTTATTTCCATACCCCTTTAATGCAACTTGCCAACACTGATGCAGGCTTTAATTCTAAACAACTAACTGTTATAGCCTAACTTCACATGCTCTAATCCCATAACATAGAACATGCATATAGTAGGTTTCATGAACTGGAATTGACGTACCCCAAGTTATATTATTTTAAGCCGAATTAGAATGCATGGACAGAACAAGAAACAGAAGCCACACCTGGTCTTTGTGAAGATTAGACACATCTGGGGTGCCTTGTAGATATCACACATGCATACCTAACAACAATTGGTCCCATTTGTCATGAACAATTGTACTTTCTCTTTAGTTCATTGAAAGGAACAGTTACAGGACTGTCTGCAATTTTTTTTAAAGTCCAAAAGTGCTGGATGGGTGTTCACATTTTCAGTCTGTGAGTGTTATTTCAGTTTTCATGATCTCATCTAGGCTAATTATGGCTTAGCTCGTAGCAAAACTAACAGCAGGGTGTGAGAAGTGGTTTATTTATGGATTATTATTATTTTTTTTCTACTGCTGCTTGTTGCTAAAAATTGCCCTTTCCAACTTTGGTATCTTGGGCGGTGTTTGTATTTCTGAGATAAAGATGCATTAAGACACATTTTTTTAAACCATTAAAGAAAAGCCAATTTAAAAAAAAAAAAAGATCTACCATTTTGTAAGACATGGTACAAAACATTATAATTCCGTGAGTCTAACCAGAAATGAATGTTGACCCGTCAACATTTATTTATGTGTAGAATCACCGAATTGTATTTTTTGCCTTTTGTGTATTTATAGTTTCAGTTTTATGTTAATAGGTTTGCTATGATACTTCCACTATTGTCCATCTGTGTAGTTTCGTGTAAAATGTGTATAGTGATTCACACTCATGTGGATTACGTTAAAGTTAGCTGAATCTAACCTTGTAAGCAACTCCCTCACATGCGTCTAGAAACTCTGTCTCGCTTATCTGAGCGCATCTGTGCAAGAAAGAAGAAGTACACATTGGCAGCGGAATTTCCCCAACACTCTGCTGGAAACATTCTGATACCTCAGTGCTGCAAAAAGAGCTTTTGTTTAACGTCTCGCAGGCCTGGCGTAGGAACACGCATGCACACATTTTTACTTGGTTATTAAATTCGTATATAAAAGTTTTTTAAGCAAATGTCTGTGCAGCAATTAAATAACCACAGTGATGCACAAATACATTGCTTAATTATAGTTTAGTATAAAGTTAAAATTGAACTTCATGAAGCTAAAACCTAATTTGAAGCGCTGCCTGCCTGACATTGAGTTTTCGAGCGTCTGTGACTGAAATTAGTTTTAAATTATGCCTAGCGAGACAATGATGCTTTAGCACAGCTTTAATATAATGTACTTTATCTGTATGTATATGTAGAACTGTGGTCGGACACAGTTCCCTGTACTCTTTTAAATTGTTCCAGTCAAGGTAGATGAACACCTGTGTCGACATTGTTAGGATTATGCAGCACAATGTGCGGCAAAAAGACAACCCTGCTGACCCTATCTATGAGTTCCTGGAAATTTAGTTTGGAATAGAAAGTCTGAACGACCTTATTTTATTTCTTTGTTACATTTCCAAGAGGAAGTGTTCGACTCCATTTATCCTTTATCCTTTATCAATGCTCTTAAGAGTTATAAATCCCCACATGCCCTATCCAGAAGGATCAGTTTCTTCCTTCTGAAAATAAAACTCGCTTCAGGGCTGCTGGCAAAATACTGCCGAAAAATTCCTGTGGTTCTTCCCTGTCTTTATTATCTTGGTGAAAGTGAAATCATTTTTCATTGATGTATGATTCATTTGGCTGGCGCCCTAGTGTATGGATTATGTTGGGGATTTTTTTTAGAGCAACACTTCCTGTTTGATACTGGAGCTGTGTTAAGGAAGGACAGATATAGCTGATTTGTCAGTGTTATGAATTGATTGGTGTTTGTGAAGAAACTGACCAATATGGTGATCTCATTAATCATGTGTTGCTGAATTTTCAAACTCTAAGTTTGAGAATACTAAATGTAATAGGAATCTTTTTTTAATAGTACTTGCCTAATACTGAGATACTTTTATCATAATTTTTACAGAATGTGTTTAGTAAAAATCATTCTTTTATATTAATGCCATTTATAGATACATGCTTTTTTTCAGAATTATTGGTACCCTTGATTAAAGATCAAAACACATCAAAGGTTGTGAGTCTGTAGGTTACATTCACGCTGGAAATATAAAGGAAAACTAGCCTGTAGTTGTAGGGGGGAAAAAGTGTTGGATCCTTTATTATTATTTTTTTTTAACAACACAAGGTCACATTTGTTTTAATGATACCCTTGCATTCAAGACGTTTTACAACTGCCTATAGAAATAATACTTCTCCTGCTTTGCTTTCTCACCCCATAGGTTTTCGATGGGGTTTGAGTTAGAGGACTGGAAAGGCAATGAGGAAAAGCTTGATCGTTATTTTCATGCTTTGTATTTGGGTATGTGCTCTGGCTCATTCTACAGTACTCCAGTCCATAATGCCAAGTATCTTAATAACCGCATAAAATAACAGAGCCATCAAGATACTCAACATTGGGGATTAGTTGTTCCAATATCAGCAAAAGTCCTATTTATTTATAGAAATTAGGGTATCTAATAATATATAACTACAGAATCCATTCACAAGGCCGTTAAATATGTGGTCAGATCACGGAAATAGTTTCTTAAGGCTCAAAAGAATAGGCCATTTTTATTTAAAAACTTTCATTCATTGTCTGATGTCTATGGTTAGCAGACCTTTATCCCCTTTCATTTGTGTATTCTTGGTGAATGGCTAAGGGAATTTTTGGCCTGTGTGTCACTTCACATTTATACCCCAGTGAAACAGGAAGTATCTGTTTTTTTAAATGGTACCAAGGTTTTTCAAAAAGTAAAATGGAATTCTGGCAGCACTGTGGCAGAGTGGTTAGCATTCCTGCCTCAAAGCAAGAAGGTCAATGGTTCGATTCCCGCCCAGGGTCTTTCTTTGTGGAATTAGCACGTTCTCCCCATACTTGTACGGGTTTCCTTTCGCCTCCAAAGACATGTGATTGCGCATAGGTGCATTGGCTACTCTAAATTGTTCATAGGAGTGAATGAGAGTGTGAATGGTTGTCTGTTTCTAAGTGTTAGCCCTGCCATTAATTGGTGACTCCAGTGCCCCCACAGTCCTGAACAGGATAAGCGCTCGACAATGAAGGAATGAATGAAAAATGGAATTCATAAAATGCTTCCAGGTTCATTCCCATCTTCCAGAAACATGCAAGTAGGTGTGATGGGTGTGATTAAACCGTCTCTGTGTGTTCAGTCACATTTTGTTCATAAGAATTCAAAGGGATACTAAAACTGAATTGTGGGTTTAACGTTTTTCCTCTTAACAAATTAGACATGGACAATTTAAAATCATGTCTTAAGTGAAAATGTAGCTCAAAAGGTTTCTGTTAGTCTTGTCTTTGTGGTTCGAGCAGTTTCCTGTGCTTTTCAACCCCCTTATCACAGTGTTTGTTTCCTCCTTTACATTCTGAATGGGGTCAGTTAGCTTTCACCTGAACTTGTGGCTGTAATTTGTCTTCTTTGCTAAAACCTATTCTAATTTTAAAGTCTGGTTTTCCAAGAACCGGATACACCCTGCTGTTCACTCAGCTGAGTGTCTTGATTTGACTGTGGCGTGTAGAAACTTCCAGTGTTGCACAACTTCTGAACCACTCGCATGGGTGTGAAAAAATTCTTAGTATTATTTATTTACGCCGTATTGTTCTGCGTCACAGATTGTGAAACGCTTTCCATTGTTGGTGTCTGGCCTTCCTTCCCCATCTGAAGTAGAAAAAATTAACTATTGTATTTATATATTAGTTAACCCAGTTTCTTTTCATCGTTTCTCTCCAGGATTCCTCATTTGGCTATAATCCATGGTTTGGAAGAATTCGCCTGCCAGGTCATAACGCTGTACCCCAAAGAGATCTTGGACATCCAGAATAATCTCTATCAGGTAACACTTCCTGTATTTACCTGCACATTAATGGAATTTGACAATTCCACATTTGAATATAGGAGTACAGCAAGTTAAATCTTGTCATGCTTTTCAGGATTTAAAATAGTTATGGCGTTTCTGTTGTAAGGGAAACTCCACATTAAGATAGAACTATGTCATCAGTCTTAGGGGTTTCACACGTTTCCATGTTTTATTCATAAAGAGTACTTCTAGATCACATTTTCCATTGCAAAGATTTAAAAAAGATTTGCTTCCATTAGCAGGGAATTTTTCATAAGTTTGTGGGGGATAGGAAATGTGTGCTATGGGTTGCAGTGATTAATATGACATTTCTGTATCATGCTAACTGCTCTTTTAAAATGCAGTTTAAGATTATCACAGTATTATATCTTGAAATTCTAGATTAATTAATAATTATGGACAGGTGAAGTTCTTTACTACTATTGAAGGATGGTGATTTGCTTGAGCATTCATGCTGCTAGCTAAAGATATAAAGTTTAATGACTGAGAGAAAATAAAATGTTGTGAACAATATTGCTAAAATTAGTCCAGGAATGGCATATTCTTTTGTATAGTTCATAGTTATGTCCATGCTAGCATTGGCAGCAGTGGTAACAATGTGACGTGTTTGCAACAGTAAGAGATTTGAATGAGATTTAAGAGTTCCCACAGAATGGATTGTGGAGTTGGAGTCTCAGTCTGACTCAAAACAAATGAGAACCCATTTTAAAGAAAGGAAGTTGATTCAGTTAAAAAAAAAAAAGAAAAAGAATGTGTGTATTTTGAAAGAAGGTGCTTCATTTAAATCTTTATTTTGAAACAAGTAACAAGCTCATTTTGAGCTATTTTGTTCAACAAACACGATTAACCCAAGTTATTGTTTATATTTATGCCCAATTAAATCCAACTGGAATCTGTAATGATGGTAAGCAGCCAAAAATATGCTCATTTGTGTATGTTAGAATTTTAATGAATGGTGTGTTTTATTTATTTATTAATAATTAATCATTTCAAAATATTGTTACTGTGCCATCCAATCTATTTTTAGGAGATTAAATTCCTTTTTGTTATGTATATTTATTTATATTTTATATGCCTCATATGCCTGACATCATATATTTAGATTGTTTGGTTTGTATTTGTGGTATGAAGTACAGCTTTCGTGTGCATTTAATCTTCACCCAGATTTTGCTACTATGCTGTATCTGAAACTGAATCTGAAGCATATTAAGTGAGAAGCAAATCTGTTGCAGTCAGCACTTGAACATTTGACTAATGGAAACGTAATGGTGCACAAAACTTACCGAAATCCACGTAATCGACCTGGTGCTTTGGTCAGATTAGTCAGTAACACCTCAGCGTGTCAAGTTTGCACTCTGAAACTGAGTAAGATCTCAAGTGCTGCTCTATTTCTGCCGAGGTCTGTTCGGTGTCGCTGCTGCTCTCCTAAGACGGTGGATGGGTTTCTATATTACACTAGTGGTGTACAAGATGTTTACAAGATGTTTGTCACTCATGCCACATGTGGCTTTAAAATATGTGCTTTATTCGAGAAGCCGTCCTCTTGTAGGTTATGCTTTTTTGACAAAATTGTATGCTAACCAAAAAGTTCTTTATAGGCTGACAAGGTGAAAAATGACTGCAGTAATGATGAAAACCTGTTTATTGGTGTATATTGTATGAAACTTGTCAGGCTATGGTTCTAACATAACTACTATTATGTCATGAAATGATAAAAAAAATAATAATAAAATAGTAGATTATAATGTATGATATCATGTATCTAAAAAAAAATCAATCCTAGTTTTTATTTTTATACTACAAAACTCACTTAGAATTTGGAAAACATTTCACAACAACCCTGTGGCATGAAATTGTTTGGCCAAATTTCATCTTTGTTGCTCTAACGAGTCTGATTCTTGATAAGTTTAGAAAAGTTTATTAATAATGTCAATTTTATAAATATAATATCATACCCGGTTTAGTGTACTACCTTAGTTAAAAGGATTCAGTTATTTTAAGTGGTAGCTAAATCTGATGGATTGGATTGCTGATCAGACGGTAAGGAGTTCAATTTCTGGGGCCACCTATCTGCCCTTGAGCAAGCCCCTTTAACCCTTTAACTACGCCATTGTATAAATGTTAAGTCAAGGGAATTTGACAAATACCATAAATGCAAAGTCAAAGGTTCTACTTTCCTAAGTCTAATCGACAAATCCAAATCCAGAACCCAATCCAAAACCAAATCCAGGATGATCATAGGAATTTACCCCGCTCTTGCATCATTTGGCTATTTAAGGTGAATTGAAAATAAGCTCGGGGAAGAGCTCTGCAATCAGAATTCCCTCATTTCTGTTGGGAAATTTGCTAGGTATGACCTATTCTGTGACTCCTATCTTCTTAAACTGTTGATAAATCTGTATCTTTAATTTGGTATTTTGTATTTCAATGTTTACTGTTTCACCTGCCTGGGATACTAATAAATTGTCATTGTTGATTCATCTAAAGTTCATCAGAAATGGTTATTTTCAGTAGAATAAGAAACGTCCTTTGTTACCGCAAAATAGTATGTCTGTGTAAGACTGAAACTGGAGTTTAATTGTGAATGGGGCACTTTCTCCCAGATTTCTGTCCATCACCTGGCTCAGCATGTTTTATGAACCTGGCTAAAGAAACTATTCATTTGTTCTGAACAAGCAGGGAGCGACCAGAAAATTAATATTAACTAACCCTGCACCCTTTGGGCGAGGTCAGACTGGCAGTGGTTTTTTATTTTGAGACCCACTTAACCCAGCTGGAGTAAGGCAACATCGGCCCCTTAATGAACGAATATTTAAGAGTATGAGAATTTAGAAATGATCAAAAGTCTAAATTATGATCAACTGTTGAACTGGAATTAGCCAGTAAATATATAGCACGTAAATTATTCAGATTGGAATTGCTCGCAGCTCATTTTTTAAATAAGATTAAAACTAAATTATGATGGTTTAAGTAACTATTAAGAAACGCTACAGAACGTCAGACCCACGATATCCCTTCACCCACGCCACTGGATTCCGTCATTGGGCCGGTGGGTGGTCCTTACAATTTCATCACCAAAAGACAAACGCAGAGGTTTAGTACTTGAAGCAGACTATTTTAGCAGAGTTGCTGAACTGATTTTTCTGCCTGTTTCTTTTTTTCTTCTTCTCCCCCTTCACTCAGACCCCGCTGCACCTGGCTGTCTACCTGAACCAGATAGCCGTGGTGAAGGCTCTGGTGGCGAGAGGTGCTTGCTTAGAGCTTCAGGACCAGGATGGAAACACACCGCTCCATGTGGCCTGCGAGCATGGCAGGTTTGAGTGTGCTAATGAGCTGATTCATCAGCCTTCACCCTCCATGCTCACCCCAGTGTTCGAGACACAGAATTGGAGAGGTAATACTGCCGCATAATACCTGTAATAAATATGTCCGAATGTGCGAGAAACCATTTTAGTAGCAGTTTATCAGCTATCTTTTAAGCCTACAGCCTACCTAGTTCATCAAAGGCTAGCTTGTGCAACAGCCTTTCTGTGTAACATGGTTTCCCAACAGACACAAACTAACCCTAAGAATCCTGTGGCAAGTGAGTTAACCGCAATCATTCTCATGAATAGAGAAGTACGTTTGTTGTGAGTGGTGACATTTCTGGGCTGAATGATGGGTGGTTGTTGTCGGGCAGGAGGTGCAGCATCACTGCCTCTTTTTTAAGCACTTCATAACAACAGCAGCACCACAACAGTTCACAAATAAGTGTGATAAGAAGCAGAAGTTATGTTGCGTGGCAACCAGAGGCTGCTACTAACAGACTATATTTTGTTAGCAACAAATTACTTCTTGCAAATTTTCCTGCTAATAAATGAAATCAACTTTTCAACACTGGATTTCATCGTATCAATTTTGTCCAACTTTTGGTCAGTGTTTTTTTTTTTTTTTTTTAATCTTTTTTTAGATGTGACTCCAAATGGAATGCATGAAACCCCAATAGCTGTGATAAAATCACTGTAACAGAAACCCTATTGTAGCTTATACTTTGAATCTATACCTTCACTTATTTGCCTGGTTATCAGATACACCCTGCCATTTGTTTATAGTTATTGGCCAATTAGTGAGGTTGACCCGACTATAATGGCCTTTTTAATAGCGGTCACTCTGCAAATTTTGTCACCCTTTTCTACAAAAAGTCTAGAACTATTTCTCCCACACAGTGTTAATTGTCGTCAGCGATTTAGTTTTACTTAAATTCAATGTTATTTTTATTACAGTTGTAATGATAAACATTGTCATTAAGCAGATCCACAGAACCCTGTACATTCCTGTTAGATAAATATTTTTTTACTTCTGGTGTATTTAAAAAAAAAAAAAATAAAGAGGTTAAAATAAATCTAAATTCCCCAGCAGCATTGCTGTTCCTGATTGAACTCCTTGTACTCTTATAGCAAACACTACTACTCTGTTGTTGCTGTACTTAAAGTTCCAATGTTTTATCGGCGGCTCAAATGAGGCCTGTTTCAAACTGCAACATCTACAAACTGATCTACATGAAGTGTATGCACGATGAATGTGTGTGTGTGTTTGCATGTGTGGCTGATTCATTTACTACCCTTTAAGCAGTAAAGTGGTATAAAAGCGTATTCTTGCTATTTTTCTGTCTGTTTTATTTAATATTGCCACCTTTCGGGTTGCCTTTAACGTTTACTGTGTCAGGGCATCTCGTACTGGAACAAGGACATCTAATACGGTATATTTTGTGTTGGCATTGAGCGAATGGAATTTTTTCCCCTTTGCATTTAGTGTACAGTACAGAAATGCGACAGTGATGAAACAGGGAAGTTTGGACACTATAGAAAGTAACATCCGCAATGACTCTGCCATTTTCATGCCATATGTTTTGTTTAAGTTTATCTGTGGTGGTAAATATTTGTACAGGTCTAGATTAAGGTGCTTGTAGCTATAGTAACGGTCTGCAGATGCTCCACATACACTCAGTTGAATATTAAACTGATTTTTCAAAAATGTTTTATTGCAACAAGCCATGTAATCATTGATTTATTTTAAAGTTTTCTGTGAAGTTATGTACATGATATAATATTAATGGAAGAGTCTCATGTGTGTCGGCATTTTGTAACTGATAGGTTTTTGCTGCAGGGAAGTTTTTAGCTAGCTGCTTGTCTTTAATAATTACAGCAAAATTGAATCACTGACCAATTACTGCGATATGGAGGATTTAAAAACTTGACCATATGGGGGGTGCTTATTGCCTGGTGTTGTTGGATATTAGATGATTTGCAGGGTTTAATCTTAGATTACATTGTGAATTCCATATACTTTTTGGGTTTGTTTTAAATAAAGCATGGTAACAGCCACAACTAGCATAGCGCCTTATCATGGCACAGGTCAGTATTACATAAAAACTTTTGGTATAGTATGAAGTATCCAAATATCATGTATGACTAATCTGTAGCGCTGTAAATCAGCAAATTAAAGCAAATATTTTTCATAAATAAAAGCGAGGGATATTGTTTTCCTAATTACATTTTTTACTTTGTTTAAAACACTAGGTCTGACCTGCCTCCATGTTGCCACGCTGCACAAACATCACCGAATTATGAAACTGCTGATTAAAAAAGGTGTGGATCTAAACCTTCAGGTAAGAAAGAGGAAGTGCTTTTATGAAGTTCTAAAGATTTCCCTGGAATTTCCAAGCTGCAGTGCTTGTTTGTGTCTCTTAAGCTGTAACCTGCTTTCTGATCTTTGTTTTATTTTTTGTTGCTCAATCAGGAGGGAACAAGTGGGAAAACGGCATTGCATATGGCCGTGGAACTGCATGATGTGAATGCAGTGACTCTGCTGCTAAACCGAGGTGCCAACATAGATGCTGCTATGCTAAACGGTTGCACAGCACTCCACCTGGCAGTCGGCCGTCAAGACTCTGCAATCACCAGCTACCTGTGCCATGCAGGAGCTGACAAAATGATTCGTAATATGGAAGACGAGACCGCATTGGACCTCGCAGATGGCAACGACGATGTAAGACCTTATTTCTTTAGATAATGACACGGCCAATCATCAGGTCCAGCATTTCAAGGCAGATCGCAATCTTCCCTTCTTATTAATATTATATTTGCGTTAAATAATCCAAATCAAAGGGCGGCAAGGCGGCCGATTTTGGTTAGTACTTTTGCCTCGCAGCAAGAAGGTCATGGGTCCGATTCCTGCCCAGGGTATTTTTGTATGGAGTTTGCATCTTCTCCCCTTGCTTGATTGTCCATCTCTAAGTATTAGCCCTGCAATTAACTGTCCAGGATATACCCCGTCTCACTCCCCAAGTTAGCTGGGACAGACTCCAGTGCCCCCACGACCCTGAACAGGATAAGCGCTAGATAATGAATGAATGAATGAATGAATATAAATCGACTCCCAGTGAATCATAATCTAATACAGAAGAATGTTCAGATACCATACTTAAGTATGTTTTTTTTTTAAACTAAGAATGATTTTCACTTCCTTGTACTAGAGCAGTTAAGTCACATGACCTGAAACTGCCATGTACAAGCAAAGGCAGTTGTGTTTTTTCTAAATGCTGAAATGCAAATAACGCAAAACTTTACTTGTTCTGCCTTTTGTGTTGGGCACCTCTTTCTGAACTCAGAGTTTTACTTTTTCAGAACAGCTCAGCTGCACTACATGAGTAGCCTTGTTTCTTTAAAGTGCTCTACCTTTTTATACGAATTAGTCATTTAAATATCTGCTCATTTCTAAAGATTCCGTACAAAGTACATTATTAGTACATATGTACATAACCAGACCTTTGGTTTTAGATGGTCTGTATGAATTTTTGCGGTCTCCCCTAACAGTGAAAACGTGCAAGGGTAATACTCATGAAACCTATACGTGGGCTTTACGGCCACCTATCGATCACAAGGTTGATTTTGTCTAATAGTGACATAATTGAGGACCCTTTTCCTGCAATCAGGTATGTAACTGGTTAAATGTGGGTCGCCATTTTTTTTTTCAAAGTGTTTTTTTCTTAAAATATGTTGGACACATAGTCACTGTCTAAAATATAACTTTTTCTCCCCCAGTTACTTGCACTACTGCCGTTTGATGACATCCAGATCATGGGCAGGACTGTGGCCTTAAATTTCTGAGTGTGGAAATGTGTGTCCAGCTACCCTGAACTCTGGGGGACAGTCTACGTTTATCATCCTAATATAAAAATATTTCCTTTCCACAGCTTTGCCTTTTTTTTTTTTTTTTTTTTTTTTTTAACCGTTGTTGTTGTATGTTAAAGCTGTTAATTTATACAAAGGTTTGTGGTGAAAGTTTATTTTTCAGATATGTTCAAAATGATTTGCATGATAATTCAGCAAATATATTTTTTTTTTGAGCATTCTTAGTTTTATGGGATTGCTTCTTAACCATTCAATATCGCACATGATGAAGTATGTATAAACATCTTGCTGGCTCTTTAAAATACCTCATATCAGCAACAGACATTGTACATGTTAGGTTATGAAAGTGAATATAGCAGTTAGTAGAACAACGAGGAGAAACAAAATAACAGAAATTCATGTTTAATGCATCACTATCTTTTTTTAATCTTCTAGTTTCTTTAAAATGCATATTTGAGTTCATGCAACAATTTCACTGAAATTATACATTTGAACTTAAATGCCATAATTTACCTTATGTACAGAACTCAGCAGGGATGAATTATTGTGTGGTTGAATGTTACTTAAAGTTAGTTGTAAATTGCAGTATTTTTAATAAGTTAATATTTACATCATGCTCATGTGGAGGGTTTACTACCATATTAAAAGGCTAGTTTTTCTGAAAGTAAGATTTACATAAGGGCTCCCATGCAAGCCATCAGGTGATAGATGACTGGAGCTATGAGCTTTGTGCCAGACAAATAGAGCCGTTTCACAGTTTTTCACTAATATTATTAAATAGAAGAAATTAGGAATAGTGTTATACGTACTTGGTAAATGTTCATTAAATTCTAAGCATACATTAGCCATTAATAGTAAAAAAAATAGTCCTAAATCTGTATCAGCCAAGAGTTCCGTGTTTTGCTCAAGGCTCTGGCAGACTGGCACGGCGAATAAGTTTACATCACTGCTATAACGTGTGCATTGTATGCACACCTAGGCTGAATTTTTTTCATTTATTTCATGTTTTTTGGTATATCTGCTGACAGCAATGGCATACTGAAATCCTTAAAAAAAAATTCTAAATTGATTGTGTAAACCATAAGAATGCATGTAGAAAGGCAGTGATTAGTGTTAATCTTAAATACAAGATTTAGCACACATCTTCAAAAAATGTTTTTTCAATATCATGTAATATATATGCTATAACATTAGAAGCGTCAAACATCTAGGAAGCTTAAGCTACTTTGTGTGTAATGTTGGCTACTTTTCTGTTGTTCTCCTTTTATTACAGTGTACTATTACCTTTTGAACTGTTTGGAAAAACCTGTATTTCTGGGCAATTCCTAACAGTTGACCTGGAAACAGGTCCTGGACTTTTTAAATAATTTAACCAAGGATTTCAAAAGAATGTTTAATACTCTCATCAACTGTTTTTTAATGTCATTAAAACCTCACTTGCTAGACCGTAAGATTTTTATAGATATTATTTTTTAAAATAACACCAGAAAGATTTTTTTGTATTAAAGATACATTGCCAAAAGTCGGTTTGTTGCAAGTCTGTTGTCTCTAACATCAAGTGATTATTATTATTTTTTCCCCCTTACCTTTGTAGATAACAAAAATAGATTTTTTTAAATAAACTGATTTGTCACAGCATGGCCTCATGCTTTTTTTCATAGCAACAGTGACTTTTTCATTACAGGAAAAAAAATTATTCTTTAAAAATTAAGACTTAATCAAAGTAAAGGAATCACATGCTGTTTTTAAATAAATTTCACTGGCTTTTCATTGAATATGAAAATGCACATAATTATTTCACTGTTTTTGTGCTAACATACTATGGTCTTTTAATATATTTGCCTTTAATATCTCTGCTATAGTTGTCATACATGTACAAAGCCAACTTTTTTTTTTAAAGCAACATAAAAATATTTCATCATCCCAATCACCACATCATCACAAACATTTGACAAGAAAATTTCTTGTTTGTATATCACGATGGAAAGTTAGGATCACATGAATGAAATACACAGTCAAGTGCATGATTAGGGTGGGTGGAATGACCACTACCTGTTTTATCCATTATTTCCTGAGTTTTGTTTTTAAAAGAATGATACGTTAAGCTTCTCTGCTTATTCCTAAAGAAATATATTTGCATTTAATTGTGAAAGTTTTATGACGTTTAGGACTAATCATTAAAGGCTGTTAACCATTATATATATGGTTTTTTTGTTTTTGTTTTATTGTACAGTACTTTATTTTTTGGGCATAGGTCTATGGATCAAAATGATCATGAATAATTACAACATTTGAAAAAAATGCCCATCAACCATTAATGTATTTTTTGTTAAGTACTCTGAAGACATCTAATCATGAGTATAGCCATATATAGAGAACACAGGTTTTACGTTTTATTACAGTTGTGGAAAGCCCACTCGAATAGCATAGCAAATATTAGATTTGTTATTGTTATTACACTCCTTTAAGGCTATTTGATACCCTAAAGTATTTGCTTGTAAATATCAATATAAACATAATGATAATTTTTATGTTTTGTTTATAGAAAGTTGAGACATGAAAACTCATATATACAATAAAATGACAAAAATATTGGAATCCCGTTGGATGTCTCTGGAAAAGGAAGTAAATTTTAATTATGAATATACGTATAGGCACTACATACAGTATGTTTACAAAAAAAAAATCTGCAACATAAAATAGAAACAATCCCAGCTCTCTATAATGATGCCATGCCTTTGGTGTTCTTGTGCATCACTTTAAGTTGCCTGTTCACTGTACAAGTTGCTAATATTGGAGAAATTGATTGTAAATTATGTAAATGAAAAAAAATAGGTCGCTTTTACTTATTTACGATATGTTTTGGCCCCCTCTTGTACCGCATGCTACATGGTTTTATGTGGTTTTGTCATTTTTGGTTTTGAATTGCAAAGTAAGAATTGCATTTTATCACCACGAAAATAAGCATTAGGCATAAAATATGATGGAGGAGGTTTTGATTTTATGTATCCTTTTTAAAAGCGTTGTTAAGTCTTGGTCTAGTTAAAAACACCTTAAAAATGTTTAATTTAAAAAAAACACCGGAAACGACTGTTACTTGTAAATGTGCTAACGTAAGCTAGCAATATCTTTTTCTTGAATAATCATTTACAAATATTATTTATTACATTTTGTTTTGTAGGCAGGGTTCTTTTGCGATTATATTATAACAGACATTCGTGTGTTTCCATTGTTATGCTTTCATAAAAGCCAGGAATAACAAGTATACTTCCTGGTCTTCATTGCGCATGCGCACGCAGACGCAGTACGGACACGCGCAGCTCATCTGTGTCGGCTCTACAGAAAGAGCCGTGTCAGTGAGTTACTGTTAACCGATAAGTTCATTAACAACAAAGTTTCTTTTGAATGCATTTAAAATTTATTTACATATTATTTTTGCATTTTATTTATGTAACTGCTCTAGCTACGTTTAACTATTAACGTTATGCACAACTGAAGATTGTGTTAAGAGTTTTTCGGGAGGTGTAACGCTAGCCGACCAGCTAGCTATCTTAGCAAAACTTTCTTTGGAAAATGCCACCTTTACGATGCAGGTAAGAGTTGAATACGTCTGTCTTACTATATTATAGCGCTTAATATGTGGTAGTTTATAATAACAAATACGCAAATGACCAGAGACTGTGCCATTCTTTCTGTCCATTGTAGCCTGTTAGCTGACTGTGTAGGCTGAGTTCCAAATGTGCCCAATAAGCACAGTAGTGATTTACTGACCAAGTTCCCTGGATCAAATAGGAAATATTATACGGGGTTTGGCGTTACAATAAAATAAATACCAGTACACAGACAAGGCTGATAACATAACGCGCGTTTGCAGGTTAACGCTAAACAAGTGGATTTTATAAACAACCCCCTGCAGTGCGAGAAGGAAAATGTCTTGCACAGATACCCATTTAAAACAATTATTATAATAGAATAATAATGTCCATATTCAGTAGGTCCCCAATTGTCATATAATTCTCTGTGTAGTGTTAGAATTGTTCAGTCGCGTTTGTGAATAAAAATATTTTGAGTTCAATCCAAACGATTGATAGAAAAAATGGAAACAATGGCTGTGTGTTTTAAATATGTCACTTTATTAGTCCTTGCGAGAAATCACACTGCTAACCTTAGACTCAAGGCACAAATCCTTAATTTGAACCGGAACAGCTCAAAGAATCTCACTGTATGTTGTACCACGTATAATGTACATGTGACAATAAACTTGAACTTGAAAACTAATTGATCATTTGATATGCCATTAAAGTTAACTGTTAACAAACAGGGAATTCAACACTGACAATGGTTTAGCAAGGCTTTCCAGACAAGGGTCTGTTCAAGATATTATTATTATTATTATTGTGTGCTGGCTTTATAACATTTTTCACATGATTAAAGATGCAGAAACACTGTTAACCTGGTTAAAGAAGTTAAATGAAATGTATTAACAAAGCTAGTAGTAAAGGTCATTGAATCCTTTTCCAGGCAGTTAGGGATTATATGACAAAAGGATCTTTTGCATCTATTGTTAATATATACTGATATATTGTTCAAAAAGGCTGTTGAGCAGGTATACCATATTTACACAGGTCTTGTCAGACTTTTTATTTGTAATTATACTATTAAGTGTTATTTTCTTTTTAACTCCTTTATGAGATGGAGTTGGTGTGTTGGCACTAAAAAGAAATACCAGTGTTTGTTAACGTGATCATCCGTTTGTTTTGAGTTTATGCCCGTTGCACAAGATAGATTGAGGGAGGTTAAAACAGTGTTTGTTTAAGGTGTATTAAAATTCAACAACCATAAATCCTGGAACGTATCCGCCTTTGATGAAAATATTATCATAAATACCAAATACCTTACAAAAATGTTTCAACACAAAGAGCTGTAATCTTATAAAATTAGGTTGAAATCGTCTTTAAGATTTATCATGTCTTAAGCTCCAAAACTATAAAAATTTCTTTGTTTTTATGTTTTATTGTATATTGTATATGTATATTTAAGTCTTTAAATTTATTTTAATGTTCCTTATTTGCATTAAGACTTAATACATGCAGCTCCTAAAGCTGTGTATGTGTTGTCCTGCTTAAAACCATAATGTTTCTAGGAAGGCTTTCCCAACATCTGTCCTAAACACTTAGCTACATTTCAGTTAGAGTTACTGTTCTTGTAAAGCCATACAAATGAACTGGAACAATAAATTTGTTGTGCTATCCCAATTTCTGGATTTAAACCCTATAATTTTTCGATGGTTGGTTTTAATTCAGTTCAGGTTCAAGAAGCTTTATTGTCATTACACCATATATATATATATATATATGGTGCAATACACAGGGAGACGAAACGTTTGGCCAGGACCAGGTGCTACACAGAACAGAGTCACATAAAACAGAACAACAGAGAGTCCCATAAGTACATAACAAAAAACAAAACAACACAGAGCTTTGTACAACAAGTGCAAACAGTACAATACAATATGCCACAGGACAGCTACATGCACACTCTACATCATAGTTGTCCAACTCTGGCCTGTGTGCCAAATTTAGTCGCAGTGTAATTATATTTGGCCCACGAGGTAATACCAAATGACAGCTTGAGCTGGCCCGCCGGTATTATACAACACATTCACCGCTAATACTACAAATCCCAGCTCAGCACCCAAGCTGCTCAGATGCACTTCATGTTCAGCAGCACTTATCTATGTGAGCAACATTTCTCCTCGATGAAGATGACCAAAACATCTCACAGGAGACGTCTGACTGATGATGACCTTCGCGCTATACTAAGGATTTCCTCAGCTCAGAGCCTGAGCCCAGACATTGATGAACTAGCGTCCAAGAAGAGATTCCAGGTATCTGGCTTGGGCACATCAGATTAGATCAGTGTGTAGCAAACTGAGCAATAATTAACATTTTCTTTATGCACTTTTTCTTGCTACTCCAAGGTAGGGGTTTGAATAATAATAATAATAAACTTTATTTTATATAGTGCCTTTAAATGAGAATCTCAAAGCACTTTACATAAATATAAAGAAAATATCATGAGAATGGTTGATTAATTTAGTGTTATTTTATTTTTTAATTTATTATCCTGTGGAAAAAGTTAATTTTGATATTTAAATCAGAATTCAGTAAATTGAGAAGAGGCATACCATTTTTATTTAATAAATAAATGCCGTTGATTTGCTTTTTTTTATTAGAAATTCGATTTTGCATGTCTACACTATTAAGATATTATTGTATGGCAACAAGCGTCGCTTGTTCCATATTCAATGTTAAAGCAAAACTTGTTTGGGTCCATATTAAAAGGTTCATTTGTTCAATGTTGGCCTGTGACTTTGTTCAGGTTTAAAATTTTGGCCCACTGTGTATTTGAGTTTGACACCACTGCAAAAAATGATTATAAAGGATAGACTGTATGGCGTATCAGGGGGATTGTGAGGGTGATTTGGATGATTAAGTAGGTTTCAGGCATGATTATTTATAATAAAATATTTTGTTTATTTAAAAGGTAAATGTGGAAATTGTAGTGACTTTTGATGAACATTGTCACTGTTTTCATTGAGATTTAAAGATTTTAGCTTAATGCAGTTTGATCAGTGCATATTGGGCGTGTCAGCACTAACATGACATGACACAATCTTCACATCTACAACCTTTAAACAACAAAGGATGGGGTATATTGGTGCCTTTACTGAGGTTGTATGGTGCGGAGTTTCCTCTCCTGCTGTCATGGCTAAAGGAATCGAGGCTCGTTCACAAAGAAGCTCTGTAGGGTTTTAAAGGAGGCCCACGCCAAACACACTCTCTCTTTTTTTTCTATTTCTCCTACTTTAGACTGCTATCCTTCGCTATCGCTCAAGGCCAATATTAAAAATTCATACCACCAAACCCTTTATTGCAGTTTCTTATCATATATAATTGAAATGGCCATATTTAAATAAATAAATAGAAAGAAAAGAAAAAAATAGCAGGAATTCCACAATATGATTTGCCTTCATTATCTCGAGTTTAAATGCTACACTTGAACACACTGCCATGGTGGTGAAGGAAGTGAGTCAGGGCAGTTATTCCTGTGTGTTTTGTAGGAAAGTGCTATAAAATATAACATGCGATATTGTTATATTTCTGATTGTCATTTTTTAAATATGCCTTATTATTCCTGTCACTTTGCCAACTTGGGAAGATCAGGATTTTTATTTCTTCTTTTTTTGTTGAAGCAGTGTTTGCTCTTTTTTATTTTTCTTTGTCCATAACCAAATGTTTGTAAAACAAATATTTTCTTTTGGTGGGTATTCTAATGTCAACATTATAATCATATATGACCAAACTTGTGCTTCCTTACCATTTTATGTGGTTATCCTGACAGCCAATCATGTTGTAGCTGCAGAGTGCATACAGTTATGCAGATACACATTACACCCGCAACGATCTTCCTGACCTGCAGTCCATCTACAACAAACGCTGCTTAAACAGGGCTAGAAAGATCA
>JAOUQX010076472.1:0-13130 GCA_028566295.1 Liobagrus marginatus
GACCCTGCGCGCCAACTAGCGGGACGCTCCGGAAACACGGCTCGTATCTCGGATTTGGGCTCGTATCTAGAACGAAATAAATATGGCCCGAGCTCCGGCTCGTATCTCAAAAAAACTCGTATGTTAGGCCGCTCGTATCTCGAGGTTCCACTGTACAGACATTTAGACCACTTGGCTTCGAGTGCTATTTAGATGTGAAGAGACTTCCGACCAGCATAACAAACAATGGTTTAGGATAAAAATCTGTCCGGAATCTTCTACCCGTGCTTTTAATGCGTTTTTACCGTTAGTAAGCAGTTTTTGTTTATTGTCGTTCTCAGGTTCCTTATGTGTGATGGTGGCTATGGATGGCCTTGAGCTGTTACCCCTCATTCTCGTTCCCTCGCCCTCTCTCTTTCCCACCCACTCTACAAAAGTAAAGTCCAATCCAGAACCTCCAGACTCGCCTTCGTCAGTCATAAAGCACAGGTAAATAGTATATTGTTTTTTTTACCTGCGCACTTCAGAAGACAAGTTTGTCACTTTGTCAAGTCAGACAAAATGAGAAATAAGGAAGTGAGATAGAGATGGGATGAAATGAAAGAGTGAAAGTAAAGGTAGAATAAAAAACCGAACTGGAGGGAGCGAAGCACCAAATGAGTTAGACGAAAGGAGTAAATGATGATGGATGGTATGAAATGACATGAATTATTTTTTTCTCCCTTTTTCCACCAGGTCACCACCTCTTCCCCCCAGGTTAAAGAGCAAATCAAGACCAGCTCTGCCTCCATCACACATCCTGTTTTTCTTTCTATTCTGTTACACCATTGATACTTGTATGAAAGGAGTGCACATGTGCCTGCATCTCTCTCTCTCTCTCTCTCTCTCTCTCTCTCTTTCTCTCTTTGTTTTTTGACTCAGTGGAAGAATTCCCATAATTCTGTTCACTGAATGAAAGACTGCAAATAACATTATTATTATTATTATTATTACAGTATTGTGATATTACCTACTTAACTCGTAATTACTGTCATTTAAAAATGTAAACACACCCCTAAATCAACAGTCCAAGGTTTATTATTACCACAAAGTGAATTAGAACAGCTCGCTTTATGATCCATATGTGACACCGAATGAGTGCTTTATTAAACACCTGGAGGCTAAACCGGTAACGTTTATACACCACTCCGAGATGGTGCTAAAACAGAAAACAGCGTTCAAGATTTAGAGGCCTACATACTAGTTTAGAAAGCATTCCAATAATATAAAATAATTTATTCATGCATTTGCCAGTTCATCAAATGCTTACACGTAGGTAAAGAGCAATAAACGTCTTGGATAGTTAAACATTTATTAATAAATCAAATAAATAATGTTTTTTTTTTTTTTTTTAAATAACGAACCATTCTTATTTAACTCTTTGAGTTCATTAAATATTTCAATAAACAAGTCTTAAAAATTTTAATGATAAACATTATTTTAGAAATAAATAAAAAATAAACATTCATAAAAAAAACAACTAAGCATTTAATACGAAACGTTTTCTGAGTCACCTAATTTAATTTTTTTTATAATTATCACCGATTCCTTGCTTTATCAAACGCTTTCGGCTGTTTAAAGACCGTGTAAGATTCATTTTCCGTTCCTCCTCTTGATCAGATCTCAGTCAGGCTGCGTTTGAGTTCAGGACGCAGGCAGTGTGTGTGTGTGTGTGTGTTGCTCCTTGCATTTCAATACGGTGGGTGTGTATTAATGAATATTATCTTCATAGCTATTGTTATTATTGTTGTTGCTATTTACACTCATTATAATTAGCAATGGGTTTGACGCATATTATCAAATGATGAAAATGCTGTACATTTTTAGACCTTTTGAAGAAGAATACAAAAGTATTTTTATAAGTAAAGTAGGTGAATGTTTTCAGTGTGTTTCGATGAAAACTTCCAAATGTTTTACTTTCATTCCAGCTGCCAAAGACTATCAGAATGTAATATTTCTCCAATCATATGACTTTCTGTCCTATAATAATAGTAGTAATAATTATTATTATTGTTAGTAGTAGTATTGGTGTTATTATTATTATTATTGTAATAATAATAATAATTTCATTATAATAATACTTGTATTATAACACTTGAATTATAATAATAAACAGTAACATAATAATAACTATTATTATACATATATATTTCATAGCCAAAGACAAGTTACACCACAATTTATACAGTATGCATGACGTTATCTGTGACCGTTTCCAAATGTTATTTTTTTATTTTCTTTTTTTTATGGAAAATGTTGCTAGTCCAAGGTGATGCAGGAAGGTTGATTGAAATGTTTTCTTTTTTTAGGTGACTTGATCCAAATAAAAACTAGGGATGGGTCATGAATTTTCTAACATTTGATTGTGCGAATATTGTAAGGTGGTTAGGGTAGCAGCTAAAAGCTGTACGTCAAAGACAACAGAAGAAGAACACGCTTGTCTCACGTGCACACTATAGACTTGCGCGACATAACGGTTACGTAAACTTGACACGTCAGTCGGTTATGTTTATTATATTAATATCGTTTAGTTACGTTACAATGAATAAGTTCTCTAATGAGTCCTTTCTGTTTATGGTTGTGTAGCCTTATATATACCTGCATGTGGGGGAGGGGTGCGATTTAATAAATACACCCCTAATTCAGTCAGCAAAAATCATCCAGAATGATGGAAAATATATTTTAAAGCTAAATATAGACGCAATACTACATTGTGTAGCTGACACGCGACCGTCGTGTGCAGGATTGATTTCTATTTCTCTTCCTTTTTCATGATCGTACAGTTAGGAATAATGTAGCGATCACTCAAACTTATTAAAGGGATTTAAAGGGTTTCTGCATTATCTGTTGCCGTGGAAACTTATCATCGGGTCAGAGCGTTTCATCTCCTTTAAGCGTATTATAATAATAATAATAATAATAATAATGCATAGGAATGTTGGCAATTACAAAAATTCCAGTCATGATGAGTCTTAAAAGGTTTCATTAGGGCAAGAAAATAATTTCTTGTAATTATATGACAACACTATCAGGTTAAAAATATATTATGGACTAGCTGTCGTTTTTGGGGGCTGCAAAATAATGAATATGGGGAAAGCGTTTATAGATTATATGTTTTCTACTTGAAAAACTTCTAGAAAAATGTTCTTTTTTCCTATGAATTTAAGCAAAAATAAAAAATTCAAACTATTCAACTAGCCACGCCCACATCGGTTATGTTTTAAAGCACTATAAGTTTTGACTTTGATTATTCCCATCATTTGATTGCATTTCTTCTTCTTATGTAGTTTTTGGCTTGCTTCCAGAGTTCATCTACAACGACATTTAATGCTGTTTTTGCGGACTGCCACACAAGTATGTTCAATTTTATTTCTTTGTGCTAAAGTGTGTATTATTATTATTTTTATTTTTTTTTTACACCAAAGCAGTTTACTGTCAAATCCTGCCTTTAAATCCGGTCCAAAATCGATATCCGAGTTGCAATGTGAACACACACACACCAACGTCATCTAGGAGCCCTGAGTTTCTGTGTTGGAGATGACCAAATGCATCTGAACAAACACTTCCATCACAGTCCTGACCTCTGAACTCACACACAGGCAGCAGCGTTAGACATGACTGTTTTTTGTTTTTTTAACCGCCCTCTAGATCTGGTTCCGTATTTATGTTTTGATCCTGATTTAATTGAGTAAAAAATGAAATTCAATCACCGTCTCGGTCTCCTTTACACTGCTTCATTTCAGACCTACTCAAAAGGTGCTAAGGTGTGAGCCGAACGTACGAAACCGTGTGTGTGTGTGTGTGTGTGTGTGTGTGTGTGGGGGCATGTTTTTGGTTTGTTTGTTTTTTATTTACTTTAGTGTCTGTAGAATACTTGTATGGAATGTTCCCTGATCTCGTGAGCGTGTTCCAGGAGATACTCTACAAAATATCGTGTTGTGAACTCAATAAAGATTTTTGTGCGTTTGTCAACACACTGCTGAGGTTTAGGTATTTTTTTTTTTTTCCAACTAGACTAACGTGGACTAAAAACTACCGTCTGATTCCTCTCACCTCTTTCTCCCTGGATGCTTGTGTTTCTCCTGTGGCGGTGTAAAAATACAGCCAACTTTCACACCTTCATTCCTTCTGTATCCTCTGTTTCTTCTCATCTTCTCTCAAGTCTCTCTCGCTCTCTTTCTCTGTCTTTTGATCTCTTACATTCCATCTTCGTCTGTCCATCAGTCTTTGTCGTACCCTGGCATCTGTTCATTGCTAACTCGGTGCTTTTGTTTCTTACTATTTTTCTTTCCCCTTATCTCAAGTTCAAGTTTATTGGTCACATGTACATCATACGTGGTACAACATACAGTGAAATTCTTTGGCGACTAACTGAGCGTTTGCTGTAAGTGGGGGTGGGGGAGAGAAAGGAATTGTAGAGGGAGGGGTTGGTTGCATAAAATATTTGGCAATAGGTACCGTAATTACTAATAACAAATTACATGTACATCTATATGCAATATGTATATGCCTATAATATATACTAATACTAAGTAGTAAATAATGATAATATAATAATAGTAATGATATAATAATAATATGCTACAATATCGTATACCAAAGTGTGTCTACTGCAAGATATTCAAAATATGCATAGTTAGTAACATTCTGTGCATGATACATTATTAGTATAGTGTATATACATATACATGTTATGCTGTAAACATATAGTGTGCGTATAGATTCTGATTTTACTCTCTCCCTCTTCATCTTATTTCTTTCACCCCTGCCTTTGTTTTCCATGCTAATATATATATATATATATATATATATATGACTGCTCCGGCCCTCATTTTGTACTTTTCCAGTTTTCCCACTATTCCTAAAGACACACAACAGACTAAAATACACAGTTCATAGTTATTAAATAACAGCTCAGCAGTTTGTTGTTCTTTCATTAATTCTGTAATGCTAGTCCCGAGTTCCATGGAGAGTCGCATGACTGACAGAATGAGAAGTGCGTGTGTGCGAGTGCGTGTGTGCGAGTGCGTGCGAGTGTGTGCGAGAGTAAGAAAAGTTCAGGAGTGGGGCTGGGGCAATAGAGTCACTCGCAGAAGAGCATAAGGCTCCAGGTATGTGCCAATGTTGCACTTCCTGGTCATGTGATTAACAATTGAACTTGTGTGTTTGTTCACACACTGCGAAACTCTAGAAGAACTCGAGCCTGTGACAATTTTTCTCGACTTGTTGTGTTCGATTTGTTTTTACCAAGCGTTGTCAATATATGTTTAAAGTGTGTGTGTGTATGTCAGGCACACTGATGCATGACAATAAACCATCCTAACATTACAGTGCCACTAAAGAATGCCAGGGTTCAGGAATCAGGGAGTTAAAGTATAACTAGACTGTGTGTGTGTGTGTGTGTGTGTGTGTGTGTGTGTGATCTCACTACAGAAGTATGACCTCTGCGTGTGATTTACTTCACAGGGAGACTTTCAGCGCTTCCCTTTTCAGAACTATGATCAGTACTACGTACTAGCTGTGTTATTACTATAAAACATTTCTCTGCATATAGATCTGGTATCACCTTAAGAATTAACCTTGCATAATATTCTGAGGTTAACACATATTTAATATTTTTATTAAAACCTCAGACTGTGCTAAACTACTCCAGAATGTCTAAGTTTTGTTTTTTATTTAAATTTTACAGATTGGGGTCATGTTTTCTAGATAATATGAATAAAATAGCAATAATTCTACATTTTGCACTAAACACGTAATACACCTAGCCTATTTCCATTGAAACTTTTTACTTCTATTTAAAAATGTTCTTAAACCCTTCAGTATAATTGAATTGACCCTTAAAGATACACTTCTGGCATACCAATAAAGCTAAATTACAGGCGGTGTTGCTACAGAGCGCCCTCTTGTGGTTAAGAGTGGTAGTGTTCAGTTAAGTGATACTCGGTGATAGTTTGTTCTTTTCCCACCCAAATTCAAAAATATTGTTTATAATAAGCTGATTATAATACATTACTTCAGCATTACATTATAAAAAATACAGCTGATTAATTAAAGCAGGGAAAATCCTCAACTTGATACAGAGTAGATAAAAAAGCAGTCAGTCCTCTTACTGATTACAGAGTAAAGTAGAAACATCCGTACATTTATTTGAAACATAACAGGTAATGATAACAGTGACAGTTTCATATTTAAAAAAAAACAATGGATGGTCCTTTTCCCACACTTCCTTTATGTTTTCTTAAAAATCCTCTTAGCATCTACACCTTCGTAGTTGTAGCACTGTCCAGAACAAACAACAAAATTCATCGGATTAGTAACTTATTATATTATTATAGTAAACTATTAGCATTGCGTTTGATAATAAACCGTTTGCAACAATTTTTTATTTAGTCCTAATTCTACTTTTCGACATCCCACCTCTCCCGGAAGTATTCCGCATGTTCATAGTAGCTGCCGGAAATGTCAGTACTACCTCCCGGAAATGAGCTTTTGCAGTTTGGGATGTCTGTACTTTATGTAAGATATAAAGCTATAAGATATATAAAGCTTTTCACTGCATGCCGTACTGTAATACAATTCGAAATTCTTGGCCAAACAACTGGATTAGTATCTATAATCACCATCTATAATACTTTAGCACCAACTATAAGATTAGTAAGCAAAAATAAATCTTTGTTTATCGGTATGTGAACTATCACGTTGGCGTGGCGCTGTACCCCACCAGGCCACAAGAGGGCCTCATGAACTGGCTCTTTTTAGTTTAGTTTACGCATTATTGCAGTGTTCAGCCATATTTGTAGTTCTCGTTAGTTCATGTAATTATTTCTTTTGTCTTGCGTTATGTTACTGTTGTGTTTATAGACAGTGTTCCTGTCTCCCGCTCTTCCTCCGAATCCGTTATTCCTGTTTCTAGCTCTTTCCGTTATCTTTAGCCCGCATGCTATTTCCTAATTTTATGAAACTTAGTTTAGGTTGCATCCGAAAACCTACGTGCCTTGTTGCCTCGCTGCCTTACCAGGCAATGACTTGTAATGTAGCTAAGGCACGTCCGGAAACAGTTTACGTTACGTGCCGCAATGACGTTGCAAGGTTATCAGCGGCTCTTTGGCGCCATCTGGTGTCATCAGTGTAGGATTTCAGTGTGCGATTAATGTAATAAAGATGGAGATTATGCTTGTTTATGCAGTTGTGTATTCAAATGATAATGCTACTCTAATGATTAATACGAATGCAGTACTAAAAAATGTTAATGTGTGTAAATTGTGAGACGTAAGTCAAGTTAATGAAATAAATGCAAATACATGATCGCTAACATATAATGAGATATTGTGGGTGGGTGCGGGTGCGGGGGTCACCTGTACAAGTTCCCCACCAACCAGTGACCGGGTGGTGGTCAGGATTTTGCCGTTGTCCTTCCTGCTGAATGTGCCTTTCAGAGCCTCTCCCTCCATCACCCATGTGCCCTGAGGAACAACACATAGACATACTGTATACACAAGAACACACACACAAAAAAAAGAAATATATATATATATATATATATACAGTATATATTTTTTTTAATCTGACATTAGCCTTTGACTTTGATTTTAATAACCGATGCCACTAAAGATGTTGCTGTAAGATCAATTAATCAGTTAATGATTGTTTGTTCCTGGTGATTGATTTTCGGTTCTCACTGTGAGCTCGGTGCCGTCGGCCATCGAGTACTCGAACTGCACTCCGAGCGTGAACTCGATATCTTTGGTCCTGAAGTTGCTCGACTCCTTAATGGTGAATTTGTCTCCGTGTTGCTCGATGGTGAGCTTCAGGTTGTCATGTTCAGCCAACTTTCTCTTCACCATGTTAATGCCTACGCACACACACGCACACACATTTTACACACTCTGACACATTATTTCACATTTTTTTGCGTCGACAATTACACAAGATTGTGCGTGTCAGTCCAAGGGGTGCGCTAAGCTGTAGTCCGCAATTAAAGGAGGCATAGCAGTGTTCCTGTCAGTCAAGGTGAAGGAGGTGCGACCTTTAGTTCCATCTTTCATAGTGAACTGAATGTTGCCTCTACCTTCATAATGCTAATAAAGTTGAAACTTTTTTTGCGCAATAAGAAATCTTGGCGCATTAACCAGCTCTAGATTTAATCATACTAGCTGTTTTGTATAAACATTAATAAATGTATTTTCTGGTCTGTAAGATTGTTGATCACATGTCCAGCTCAGCTCAGCTAATCTCATATATCATCTCAGACTGATCCATGCCACATTTATTTAGAATGACATTTATGCCAAAGTTCCGGCACGATGATCAATTCTAACTCTTATCTATTATTAAATACTCACCCATCTTTTCCATAAACTTGTCATAGTCTTCATTATGGTCGATCTTCCATGTGCCGTTTAATGCCATGTTAAAAATAGACAGAGACACACACGGGTCAGAACAGGGAGAGTGCGGAGAGAGAGAGAGAGAGAGAGAGAGAGAGAGAGAGAGCAGAGTAAAGGAGACGAATCTTTACTGTCTCTCTGTGCTTTTATAGAGAAGCTTTATCTTATACCTCTGCATTATTCAACTGATGATGTGGTTACTTTAGGTCACAGGTCACTGGCAGTTTAACGATTAAAATGAGGCTATAAGAGATAACATTTACCCTTGAGAATATATTACTGCCATTTGGTGGAAAAAAAAAACTGCACTCTTATTGTACTTAATATCAGATAAAAAAAAAATGAGCTTGATAACAATGAACAGAGCTGCAGTAGGTGAAGTTGGCGCAGTCGTGACTGCGGCCGACCTCATAGGCATTATCATCGTATTGACGAGGCCACTTCCCATATTCCCCGACTCATTTATTTTATCTTTACTTTTTTTTTTTTTATACGTTATTAATCCCCAAGGGAATACGGTCCTTTTCACAAATTTTTTAAATGATTAGGAAGCAGGGGTCAGTCAGAGCGCAGGGTCAGCCAGAGTGTGTGCCGCTCCGGGAGACCTTGCTCAAGGGCCCAATGATGGTAACTTGCCTTTTCCGAGACTTTAACCTTAACCGCCTGATCACTAACCCAGAGCCTTAACCGTTGCCACCACATCCCCATTGATATGTTTCATTCTTCATATTATAGTTTTATAGTCCAAACATTTTTTAAATCTCTAGTTCACTGTTAATTCTGGTTTCTATCTTGACTGTTTTTAAGCGTCGGTCAACATTCAAAGCGTTTCACTTGTATGATTTTGTACGTGACAAATAAAGTTTGAGTTTGCGTTAACTTTGTATTTAAAGTCATTAGTGTGTTTTGTCAGCACTCGGTGAGTAATATGCATTGAGGGAATGCAGCACAAATACCTATCTAATATTTAATATGTTAATCAAATAAAATATTGAATTACCTTTAATTAATTTAAGCAAAACTTATAACCATGATAAAACTAATCAAATAGCAAATATTCATTGTGTGTTTGTGTCTATATCCCCAATCTAATTATGAATATCTCCTTATCTGGATTTCATTTAGACATTAACACGACCTTTGACTGGCTGTTCTCACTTGTCTTATAGTTTCGTAATATTTACAAACTTGCAGATGTAATCTGTTGCGTCAAATTTCCATCTTGGAGTCTAAGGTTCAAGTACTGAGGGTCAAAGTCCCCTAGTTGTAGTGAAATTAAACGACTACTCGGATGAGTGTCTGCATTAATACCTGCTGCTTCACCAGATGGTACTGAGTAACTAAATAGTTTAATCTAACTAACACATTGAGACATTAAAAATTGTAATTCACCGAATATATCACATATGAAGTATCATAATGTTCAAATGATCATACTGTTAAGATTTTGGCCTTTATTTATTTAATTTGTTTTCTGTGATTGCTGTGGTTATGCATTGATTTACTGTCGGGAATCGGCTCTTCTCGTTTCTCGCTTCTCGCTTCTCTCGCTAGAAGAATCGGCTCTTAGAGCCGGCACACATTTATTAATGTGGCAACTACATTTACAGACGGGACGATTTAATTTTGTCATAAAGGTTTAGCGTTTTAGAATTTCGAACAGGGCATTGTGACACTAAATCCTTGGGTTCAACATTTTCGTAGCTCTTTAGCAAAACCACTCTCAGCGAGAGAAAACAAAGTTAAACCATGAACTACTACCGGTACAGCAGTCAGCTCTGCGACGTTATCATAGCGGTTCAATGCGATCGGTTCCACGTTCATAGAGAAGTGCTGTGCAAATTAAGTCCTTATTTCAGGTAAGACTCAAAAATCAGCGAAACATCTTGCAGCTGTGGTGTCCAGTCGAAAAAATATTCCAGACCAAGTCATCAAACTGTTTCATAGTTTGTGTTTTATGACGTACAGATGAAAACCAGCAGTATGCTGCTGTACACTTTTTTTATGTACTTATCGGTAGTAATTCATTTTGGTTGCTTATTTTAAGTTCGCGTTTTTTTCATGCTATACGGTAACCTTTTTAGGGACGTTATATAAAAAAAAAATTCACTCAGACTTGAGTACGCAGATATTTTTTCCCTATTCTGTTTTAATAGTTTATTTTTTCTTCTAATCTACAGACTGTAAGTAAAGTCAGTGATTCGTAATTATAATTTCGTTATTTTCTACATTACAAATGTCTGCCATTTCAGTACATGTTTACCGAAAGCATCTTGCAGCGGATACACGAAGAGATTTATCTCTTCATTATTTATATTATACGTTCCTAATTCTATGTTTATAGTATTATACCTTTTAAATATATCCTTCAGGGTTATTGTTTCTAATTCTATGTAACTTTTTTTGTAAAGTTAGTAGTGTAGTACATTTAAAATAGTCGAAATACCACGAGTATATGTAGTACTGTGGTCAACCTTAAAGTGCTTAGGCCAGGAAAACCTAGCAGAACAGCTGGTTCTAGAAATACAGGAATGTATATTTTTATTAAATATTTCAATTTCAAGTACTGGTCAGTGGCTAATTTGTGCTCCTCAGTCACATAAATGAACATAAACCTGTTTACTCCTGGTTCAATCCTGTATTTGTATGTGTTTAGTTACCTGTCTATGCTCACTACGCAGGGTGTAATGGTAAAATGGTGTCCCAACAAAAGACCACCCAGCTACTTGACCTGATCACCTGAATTTTTCTTTGTGTTATTATGTGTAAATTGCAGTGTGTTTTGACTCCTCTATTTTGTCTTTTTGATATTCTAGAACGTTGTTCTCAAGGTGGAGCAGCCCGTCCCAGTTCATGCACAACATCCCCGGCGTGGATCCAAACATAATGAAGTCCATCCTCCAGTACGCTTACTCAAAGCGGATTAGAATCACACGAAGAAATGTGCTGGATCTGTTCGTGGCAGCCGATTATCTGCTGGTGGATGGCATCGTTCAACTCTGCTCCAGGTTTCTGCACAAGCAGCGCCAACCACAGAACTTCATAGAAATATGCAGGTTTGCAAATTCGCTCTCCTTGAACAAGTTCTGTCATCGGGAGTTCCTAATGTCAAAGCTGAGACTGCCAACCCGCTTTAGGGATCGCACATCATATTTCAAGATACAAGCCACCTTGCTCAGTATGGACAACTGTTTTTGCGGAAGGTGTCAAAAGTTATTCACACGGCCCGCAACTTGACAATCTAGCAGGACCACGCACGCGCACACACACGCGCACACACACACACAGAGGTGTAGATAACAGGAAAATCCAACATACACATAATTCTGTTATTTGTTAGGTAAGCCAGAATACCTAAAGTTTGCTTCCTGCATTTTTACAAGTTACATTTCTTAATTATTATTAACTGTACGTGTTTCTAAGTGATTTTATATATGTGCATATACACACACACACACACACAATATATATACACCATATATATAATATATATGTAATTTATTTCTTAAATTAGGGGTGCTGTGAATGGGTAGGTTTAATTTCTACATGATAGATTAGAACTAATTACCATCACAGCACGGTGGCAGTGTTTTTAGCACGCTTGCCTCACAGCAAGAAGGTCATGGGTTTGATTCCCACCCAGGGTGTTTCTGTGTGTTTGCATGTTCTCCACTTGATTGCGCTGGTTTTCCCCTGGTTCCCTCCAAACATATGCGATTGGGCATAGTTGAATTGGCTACTCTAAATTGTGAATGCGAGTGTGAATGGTTGTCTCTCTAAGTGTTAGCCTTGCGATTAACTGCCGATTGTACAGGGTGCCCCGGCTTACATCAAGTTAGCTGGGATAGACTCCAGCACCCCCACGACCCTGAACAGGATAAGCTGTAGGCAATGAATGAATGGTACTAATGATGCTATAATACATTGTAACTCTACCTGGTTTTCACAGGTCAGTTAGTAACTGGCCTCCCTTCCACAGTGTGCTCCTGTTGGCACAGTGTTCCTATTCGATTTTGACTTTAATTGATCATCAGTGATGGGAATCAAAATCATCCACTAATAAAGCTGTATTATTTTTTTTTTTTTAAAGTTAGTTTAAAAAAAGTAATAAACAACATTTTGTGTAAAGCTGTTTGACAAATTCGCCACTAGGGGGCAGTGTTTAACGCGGTGAGCTACTGTATGATCGTGACGTGAACATTAAAAATACCATTCACTTAGTAACTAGAAAATCTTACTATGAACCGGCACGTGAAGTTCCAGTTGATGTAGTTATGCATTTTCTTTTTTTATTTGATGAATAGAATTTTATTCATTTGCCTTCGTAACTGGTCATTTGAAAATCTGTTAAAATCAATATATTTTATTAAGAAAAAGAAAAAAGGGTAAGGGTTAAACTGATAACATGTTAGAGCTCTGTGTGTGTGTGTGTGTGTGTGTGTGTGCTTGCGTGTGTGCGGATAATGAACCTGGCTGTTTATTTTAACTCTGCTGACAGTGCATTTAGGATTTCATGCTCTACTAAATGTATATATACGCACACACACACACACACACACACACACACACACACACAGTGCCACCCACTACAGTAAGCAAGCACCTGCATCACCCACACCTGTGTGTTTGTGTGGTAATGAAGCGGCACCAGGCGCCATCAAAAGCCCTCTCTCCTCCATCTCCCACACTTCTCTCTCTCTCTCTCTCACCTCCACCACCCAC